>DVQP01001658.1:0-14730 GCA_018231745.1 Danaus eresimus
GTTTTAAAGTAATAAAAAATCGCGTAGTAAATCCGAAAATATATTAGTTTTATTATCAGCAATGACCCTATAAGTGAGTTCATATTATGATCTTGTACGTGCCCGGTGAAAGTACATCGTGATTGACAATAATTACATTCCTTGCTGCGTTTTTGCTACATTCATTATACATTAAAGTTGTTTTTATATAAACACATGACATTACAATTCGTTTCGTTTTATTGTAATTCGTCGTGTATTTATTGTTTCCCTTATGTCACATTTATTAAACTTTTCGTTTAATTATTTATTCAAATTGTAATAATTAAAATGTTTATGTATAAATCAATTTAAACGCATGCATTTATATCACGATGTGGGTTTCCATAATCATAAGATTAACCCATATTATGCATACATATAAACAAACCACTTTCCACATCAAATCTATCTTGGAAACAATGCGAGAATCTTTATATTTAGAAACCGTTATAAAAACTTTATCACTGTACAATAGCACGTGATCAGTTCCCACGGCATTGGCTTCATTTCACTCTATGCTATCTTTATCTCCACTACACCTTATATAGAAAGGTTTTTCATCAAGTAAATTGTTTTTACTGCTTTGGTAAAAAAAATAACTAAAGTTCTATTGCGCAGATTGTCGTCGTAAGTGTGTATTTATGTGAAGTAAGATTATTGTAAGTGTTTCTTTTCTTTTTTTTTTCAAACAATATTATTTCCAAATTTAATTCTTCGTAGATTTTCAGAATATTCTGAAAATATCGCTTAGTACATCGACTCAATGTGCTCTTTGAAATCTTCGATTAATTTGCAACCGTCACTATGACACCAATGTCACCGGGCTAGGAACTACTTACAGCTTTATAACTTATTCCACGACTCTCTCTGTATGGGTGAAATGAATAGTAACAAAACGAATTCTTCGAGAGAAAGCCTTCAGTATGATCTTGACAAAGGAAACGAACTAATTACTAATTTACACAAGTTAAAGATTTAAAAGTAAGATGGTCATGATACTCCATACATCTAAATATAAAAAAGACGTGATGTTATTTTTTTTTTTAAATAAAATAATAATAAATAATATTAAATGAGTAAAGTAAATATAAAACACAAGTTAGTCATTTCTATAATGTTATCCATTAATTCATATTTGTACTAAAATATAGGTAAAATAAACATTTCTTTGTTCAGTTGTCCTATGTTGTGTAGGCCTTTACACATAAAGAACTTCAATATACTAACATTTCAAAGTTTCTTATGCTTAGTCCAAGTTGGTATCGTCACGCTACTTACGGAGCGTTAACAGTTTTTCCATCATAAGTATTTTCACGTTTGTTTCGTATTAACATAGGTTATTGAATGAAAAACGAACGTATTATCGTTTGAAGTCTGATAATTAAGATCATTTACTCATTCGGCACTTAAAAATAAGTTATTGTCTCTTCATTTGAAATGAAATCCAAAGTGTATTGACTCAAGTGAAAGCAAGCTAATTTAAAGTGGGTCTCATGATGTAACATTACTTAATGAATCGTAAAAGTAAACCGTTAAATCAAATTAACAATGCTCTAAAGTAATCTGTATTAAGTCACGCCGTTAAATCTGTATAACATCACAACAATCTGTTTAACCATCGTTCATCCGTATGTCCCCATTGGTAAGAGATTACAAAATTCATACTATATTATTAAAAATGATATATATTTTTTATACTTCCAGATTATTTATGTCTATATCATACTAAACGAATATAAATTTATTTTCTGATACGTAACCCAAATGACTCCAGTCGTCTTAAAGATCAGAATATCATCCTTCGGATAGATGGATGTACAAGTTATTCAATTATACACGAGTTTCTTAAAAGATTTATTTTTTGATGTGATAGGGATCGTATTCTAAAATTGAAATCACGTTTCGCAAATATGTTAAAATACATCGCAATATGTTCGTTTCGTTACTAGCAAAATTCAAGGTCCGATGAATTAACACATTAAATTGAAAAAATAGGAATAAAGAAAATAATTATATACACAATAATAACGTTACTAACTTAAAAAATATATCTGTTCCAGATATTATGGTATGGCTTGGCAATCCTGGTTTTATTTGAAAAAGGCGTATATGGACATGGAAGGCTGATAGAACCGCCGTCACGAGCGTCAGCGTGGCGCTATGGCTTTGACACTCCACACAATTACAACGACCACGAGTTATATTGTGGTGGTTTCACAAGACAATGGAACAAGAATGGAGGCAAATGTGGTGTGTGTGGGGATGCCTGGGACTCGCCCAAGCCTCGGGCCCACGAGCTCGGCGGCAGATTTGGGCAAGGCGTGATAGTGAGAAAATACGCCCCAAAAGATGTAATCATCATCAAAGTCGAACTAACAGCTAGCCACAATGGTTTCTTTGAATTCAGAGTATGCGATCAACTCAAAGACACTGATCAGGAGTGTATGGACAAACACGTCCTGAACTTGGAGGGAAAGAGTGAGACCAAATACTACCCTCGTGAAGGCAACAAGATTTATGAAATGAAATATCAGCTTCCGGAGGGTCTAGAATGTACTCATTGCGTGCTGCAATGGAAGTATATAGCTGGTAACAACTGGGGAACGTGCGCAAATGGTACTGGGGCTGTTGGTTGTGGACCCCAGGAGGAGTTTCGAGCGTGCGCCGATATAGCCATAGCTGATCGCTTTACCACCACCACCAGGAGACCGAGACCGACATATGTCCCACCAAACAGGACTCCGAAGGTCCCAACTCCAGAACAATCAGAATCTTCCGGAAGCGCTTGGTTCGGAGTTGTTATCGCACTCATTACGCTGTTCATCGCGCTTGCGGTATTGGCCGGAATATACTTGTACTATTACAGAGGTGGCATGAGGATCAAGAACCTTTTGAAATCCAAAGGGGCTCCTCCAGCGCCTGTTCCACCTCCGAGACATAAAAGATCCTCTCTATCTAGAGAAAACCCACCAGAAATCTCATCCCCGAAAGGAATCTCCGAGTCCGGATTCGAAACAGTAGACTTAAGGTCAAAATAATTAAATCTTCGATATTGTAACTGACACTGCCTTTTTAGTCTTAGGTACTTGGATGTACATTTGTGTGTGATTGTTGAAGCTATTGAGACAGCCTCGAATATATATATTTTATGTATTTCTAAATAATTCTTTCATTACAAGAAAGTATAAGTCGGCAGCGGAAACGAAAATGATTTTGCGAAAGAAGACACTGTTGACTATCAAGAAAAACACGGGATATCAAGAAAATGTTAATAGAAACATTAAAATTCCAATTTTTGTGTTTTTATTAAAGTTATGTTAACGATTTTGAATGTATAAATGGGCTAAATAATTTTTCTTTCAAACAGAACATATCTAGATTAGTAACCAGTGTATATATCAAAATAAAATAATAATATGTATGAAGCTGTCCATCGAAACGACCATTGTAAATTTTAATTTATAATTAAATTATTATAAAAAAATCTTTTGTTTTTTATTAAATTCCGACATACATTACGAAACAAACCTTTTGTCAAAACGGTAAAAAAAACCGTCAAAACAAAAAAATAAAAAAATAACTGTCATTAATTATGAATGAAGTTCTTATGGATCAGAACGCTTTTATATAAATACTGAAAAACTTTAATTTCGCTACTAAAATATTTTTCTCATATAGTGGAACTCATTAAACTCCTTTTATTAATTGCTTATCTTAACTTATCAATTGGTGATATAATATTTTGTATTACTTTGGATTGTATTATATACTACCCGTTGCCCGCCCGCTTTGTTTGCTTTAAATAGCGGATTTTTAAATATTCCCTGTTAACATCAACCCCCAAATCATTATTGGGATGAGTTATTATAAAATTCACTTATAGTTTCTACATCACATATAAAAACTCACGCCTTTTTAGTCTGTTCGCCTTATAGTTCCAGAGATATCGTGATCTCTTATGATATAGAGAAGATAATACAAACCCATTTTTTTTATATACTTTATTTGAAAAAAAAAATGTTTTCACGACTGGCAACGGCCACCCAATTTATTTTTTTTACCATAGACATGTATGATTAATTAATGAAAACCAAAAGTTTCCCTTCTTCTTCTATTTTTGGGGCAATAATAAAAATTTAAGACATTAAAATTCATTTCTATTAAATTTATTTCAAATAGAAACTTATCTCAATAACAAAGATGTTAATAAAGAAAAATATTCAAGTTTTTTATATCCAAGCTTTACTGGGATTTCCTCAGTAATTCAATAAGATGTTATAAACAATCACCAAATATTGTTTACTATTTTTAATTGAGTTCTAAAGGTGCTCTGTAAAATTTCTTTATTCGCGGGGCATAGGTTCCATAAATATGCCGCGAATGCAGGATGGTAATTTATATAGGTTTATGGGGATACGTTCCTAGATGCCAAAATAAAAAAACACTATGAAAATTAATTTTATCGAAGTTTTTGAATATTTTGATTTTTCATAATCAGTTTGAAGAATTTTGTTATTTTATCTTGTTTGGTAGTTTTTACTAGCTCATTCTATTCAGACTCATATTCAGCAGTCGCATAAGCAATTTGCCTCCTAATATTAAGATTCTATAGATGGATCAATGTTCATAAAGAAAACGCAAAGCTCATTTGCCATTTTTAAACCTTCACTAAGAATATTCAGATTAAATGTCGCATTTTCAGTGCTCGTTGAAGCCTCTTCAATGGGCTGTGAATTTAAAATTTCCTCCAACTCGGTTTCAGTCATATCTTCGTGTAGCGATTCAAGCAATTCGTTAATGTCACCTGGTTCTATCTGTTCTAACCCATCTTGTCCTATTCCGTTTGCAATTTCGGCTATATTTTCAGTTAACGTATTCTTCATCATTCTCGACAATCGGAGCAGGTCTTAATTTTTTCCAGCATGTTTTTATTATGTGTGGTATTCAGTTCTTTCAATGACTCTTATGTTTACGATGCATTTTGCTGTTAAATTTCTTTCAGTATTCTTTCAGTATTCAGCAGTTTTCTCTTTTTGGTCTACACTCAAAAACACACCGACCACGGTTTTGGCGGCCTAGGCGACCAAGACGGCTTCGGTCAAAGTGCTCGGCGGTACAAAAGATATTGCATTTGACGCCTATTAGATTTTTGTTTGAAAGTTTAGATCCGCAAATAAAGAATTTTTTGCCGGGAATATAGAAATTGGGTTTTAATTTGTTAATATGAATAGTGAAAACGCGAATGCCAGAAGAGCGAATAGGGAGTTTTTACTGTACTCTAAATTAACTTTTGTAACAAAAAAAAATTATATAAACATTAATTTCTATTCAATTAATTCAAGAATTATTTATCTTAAGGTTTTTATGGTGATGAAAACTGACTTTACTTTTTTTGTTTCTTGTATGACTAAATTATTTATAAACTTCATGTTTATATAAATATATATATTTTATATGAAACTGCAACCATTTATAATAATACTATTTTTTTCAAGTCCTTTTACTGGGTAACACTTTTTTTGAAATGTCGTAGTGATAAACCCTAAGTGACAATTTGCTATCGGCAACCATAGACAATCTCAAAACAAACGTGCTGGGAAAAAAATTCTATAACGACTCGTAAGAGCGTATATTTCTCGAAAAAAAGGTTTTTATAAATGAAAAATGGCGGTACGGCCTCAGAACATGCATGACGGTGGTATTGTGGAGCGTAGACTACGTCCGATTTATGGTAAACTGTATTGATAACCTCTGCATATTTTATTTTTTATTTGGTGTCTTTAATACTTCCTTTGGATTTTCTTACAGACTGGTTGGATAATGGAAACAATAAAAAGGCATTTCAAGAAGCGGAAAAAGTTCTTAAGAAAAGTCCTAGTTTACAAGCGGCTCGAGCGCTGAAAGCTTTAGCTTTATTTAGGTTAGGTAAAGGAGCGGAAGCTCAATCGGTTCTGGAAACCCTAGCCCAAGAAAAACCTTGTGATGATACTACCCTACAAGCAATGACCATTTCCTATCGGGAATCTCAGCAATGTGAGTAATTTTTTAATACAGTGTTTGTTCTAAATTACTTAAAAATTCAAAAGCATATTAATTATTAATTGCGATTTTCCAAGTGTTAACTGTTGTAACAATAGAACCAAAGTATTAAAAATATAGTGTTTTTTTTATATGTACTTATTTTCAAGATTAGTTATACCTGTAGTAGTTTAATAAGGTTAAATTTTTCCACACACATAAAAGTATTTAAAACAATAATTCATTCACGTTATTTGTAATTATTTGTATAGTTCACAAAGTTTGTGCCTTATATGAAGCTGCAGTTAAAGTGGAACCCACAAGTGAGGAATTATATTCTCACTTGTTTATGTCTTATGTGAGGGTGGGAGACTTTCGATCCCAACAGAGGGTAGCCATGGCCTTGTATAAATTTGCGCCTAAAAATCCATACTACTTCTGGGCAGTCATGAGCATTGTTTTGCAGGTGAGAACATTTCTTTCGTTTATCAACTATGACATTAATTTTGATACCAAATACTACAAACCAATTTTAAATATAGGCGAAAACTACTGACGATCCCACAAAAAAGGGTATCCTTCTGACTCTAGCTCAAAGAATGGTGGACAATTTTATATCTGAGAACAAAATGGAAGCTGAACAAGAAGCTCGCTTGTATGTCATGATACTGGAACTACAAGAAAAGTGGACTGACATCCTTAGATTTATTGAAGGGCCATTGTACTCTCAGCTTGTACCGGGTTCAACTGCACAAGCTAGCATACCATATCTAAAGAAACTTGGTGACTGGAAAAGGTTAAACTTAGTATGCAAAGAGCTACTATTTGACAATCAAGATCGTTGGGATTATTACCTGCCTTACTTAGACTCAGTTTTCAAATTGATGGATAACACCGATTCTGACAATGACAACTCTGTGGATGACACAGCTGAAAAATGCCATGAGTTCATTTGTCAACTGGTTGAAAGTATGTCATCTGGCAGGACACTGAGAGGGCCATATTTAGCAAGATTAGAACTATGGAAGCGATTATCGGTACATGGTGATCCAACTACCCTACTCGGCAGTGGTGTAGCTTTATGTATTCAATATTTAAGGGTTTTCGCTAATAAACCTTGCGCTGTACCTGATCTAAAACCATATTTAGCTATCATACCTCAGAAAGAGAGGGAAGAACATTGCAGAGACTTTTTGACATGTCTAGGTTTTGATGAGAACAGTGAACCAGAGTCAGTAAGTACACATGATATATAATTTATATTTGCATAAACAAATTTGTTATATAAACTCCTTTTTATAACTCGTGAGTTATCAAGTGCAGAACACCCTTCGTTCATTCCATTGTATCCATTTATATTGAAAATAATGTTATTTAAACAGTAACTAAAAATAAATAATACTCAATCTAATGTTTTATTCTGATACACTTATTTTCTGAATTAATTACACCAGAAAAATAAATGAAATAACAATTGTATTGTATAAAGATACCTCTCAATTCTTACTCTTAAAAAATATATGCATACGCATTTCTTAATTGCTCTTTCAAAATTCATTTAATAATTGCTTTGGTATATTTTACAATTGGAACTTTTTTTTAAATTAGAACTCTTTTGTTCTATCCTTATTTGATATATGTCTTAAAATGTCCAGCCGGATGACATACAACGTCACATATCCTGTCTCTGCGCGTGGCAGCTGACGTCCCCAGTTCGTACCGGCGAGGATTACCTCCAGATAGCTTCGCTACTACGCTACCAGTACTTGAGGTGTGCCAACAAAAAACTTATAACAGCTACATTGACTGAATTTTGTGCTGCCGATGGCTATGGAACATTGGCTGCACATTTCTATTTCTATGCTGGTAAGTAAAAATATATTTATTCTATAATGATCTTGTAAGAAGTTTTTATATATTTAACTTTTGTTTCAGCTGTCAAGCAGCAGAGTGCGACTCCCATATTAGAGGCTCTTAGTTTGTTGGAACTTGTCTTGCATAACTCACCATCAAATTTCCACGCTAAGTTACTTCTAATCACCCTGTATCACATTTTAGGTAATGCTATATTATAACAATAAATAAATTATTATACACTAATCCAACACAATTCTTCAGATAATATTTGATTTTCAAGAATCTATTTCTTATAATTTAATCTATTTAACATAATTAAGTTAATATTAATCTAATAATAAATTTTTAATCAGTGCAATCTTTTTTCTATTAGTTGATCTAAGTGCTCTAATTCTCAGTAAATCAGCTATCGTCAAATAAATACTTCTAAACATCCTCCAAACTTAAAGATTACATGACATATATATGTTTATATGTATTGATGAATAGGAGTATTTATTTGTTTGTAGGTAATGGCCCGGCAGCGGATTCTGTTTACCGTCGCCTGGAAGCGAAGCACGTCCAGCTGTTGTCGTTGGGCTGGATCCACGCCGCTCGACTTGCCCCCGGCCTCGCACACACCAGGGCTCTCCGTCTGCTGGCTGACACGCACGCATTCCACAAACACCATGGAAAAGACGTGAGCCATCGATCTATTATATCATACAACCAGCTTAATATGAAACAGGATCTCATTAGCTATAGTAAACAGACACAGTTCTGAGTAGATAACGTAATAAGTAATACTTTGGCCAGGTAGTTTTACCAGTTTTGTTTTCAATATTTCAGTGCATGGAACACTTGACGTACGCATATAAGTATGGAACGTTCGAGAAGTTGCTGGAGCTCCGTGACTGGGGCGCTCGTCTAGAGGCCTGCGCGTGGTGTTCTCTAGCCGGGCGGGAGAGGGCGCTGCTGCCCCTACTGGCTGGACCCACCGCGCCCATGCATGCACCGCATCCCCTCCCCGACCCACTTACGTATGTACACATATGCATATATAATATTCAAGCATATGCTTAGCAATAGCGATGTATAGATGTAAGTTAGTTTTATAAAATATTACATACAAACTGTTTAATAAGCTTAAACGCTATTCACGTTTATATACCACACATACGGTTATGTACTTAGCAGCAGCGATGTGAATTAATAATAATATGCTAATTAGTTTAAGTGTCGTTAATGTTTACAGATTGTTATTTTTTTATGCGAATACATTATTTTTTTAAATTTAAATGTAAAAATAACAGAAGCTTGTTCTTTTTGGTCACTCGCAGCAACTGTTTATCTCATTAGATTAGTTCTGACACATTTTTTTAATCTAATTGAAGAAGCCAGCCTCTAACAAATTCTTTCAAACTAGTCCTAGTTCTGTTTTTAAAAATATCTCCTCGAGAGATTTTTTGCACAATTTGCGCTTATGTCAAACAAAAATCTATTATTTGGCTATAAGTAACGTTATTGTTATGTTAGTTAAACATGATAATTTATCAACTGCTTGTTATATAAATTTACTATTATTGTTTTGTATGAAAGATAAAATAGTATTAAAAATTTTAATTTTACAGCGACAATCGTGATCTTAACGCCATAGTCAGCTGGGAACAACCGCAGTATATTGACCCCGGAATGAAGGAGAATAGCTTCGACCACGACGTCGCTTACTTAAGACTCAAAGACGGGATAGTGTCATGTATAGGTAAAATTACAATGAAACATCATTACATCTCGACATTATACGGATTTAATAACAAACCGTCTGCTATCAAAATTTATTAAGAAAATATATTTCGATTATTAAATATTTCATAGAATTTTTTTATGACTACTACTTTTTAAATTAATATTTATACGTTAATCGTTCAACAGCACTGTGTATCGAGTGTGCTGACAATAGAAGCCTTGAAGAGAAAAAGGTGCAGCTCGATGAAATGCAAACGTGTATAGAGGCTTTCAGTAGCGCCATGGAGAAATGCAAGGAGAAGTACAGCGGGAAACAGAGACTGTGCTTGACGACACCGTTCCCATCAAGAATCATAGGTGAACCAACAACAAATATATATATAGTGATATAGATGTATAACTGAAATGATTTTGAAACATTATTTCCGCATTTAAATAATATATTATTGAACGAAGTTTTCTTTACATAAAGTGTCCTGTATGTAACTATGTTTTAATTGTTTGTCAGCGTTCGTGAACTCCCCAGTACCGTACCGAGAGCTGTACGTCCTTATGGTGAGTGTGGTCCGTTCGGTGTGTGCGGGAGACGGGCCGACGAGTCGTGACCGAGGCGCCGCCCTCCGTCCACTGCTGGCAGCCTCAAGGGATCACCTCGCGGCCGCCGTACACACCGACCTGTGGGCCCAGAGGGACACTTTGGAATTCTTCTCCAACTATCTGGAGGTAAACAATTACTAATATAATGCTTCATAATAATAGAACAAGTCACAGTTGTAGAACGACTGCTTATAAAGCGTTAGCTGCTACATATAGTACATTCAAACATGAATATTCAATATTTTAAGAAATAATGTATCCCTACATGTTACAGCTCTTTTAATTTTTTTATAATACGTCACAACCTCGAAGACTTTTTATTTCTTTACGCTATCATTTCTTCATCTTCATCCATAACTTAGTTTAAAATTTATGAATACTTCAATAAATCTGGCTTGAAAAAGAAAATGATTTTATCCTAGCATATAATATATTGACGAAATATTTAATATAAGGAAATGCTTAATTTGTATTATTAAACATAAAATAATATTTATAATAAATATACCAAAATATATGATATTTTAGTTCATCGGTGTAATAACGTTCCTCCTGGGAGTCTGTAACGAGGTGACAGCCCAAAACAACACGAAGAAATCGAAGAGAAAAACCAATCAATCGCCGGATCAGATACTGACGACTCAGATGTTGAGCGTCCTCAACGACGACGTCCAGGAGACAGTCGCCTTCCTCGAGGATATCTTCGACAACTGGCCCGCCTTCGACTACAACAACTCGCTGGAAGAACAGATGACCCGGCTAGATATCAACGATAAATACCAATGTCCCGTCAAACAGAAGTTAAAGGACGGCATCCAAGAAATAGTCACAGACGTTAAAGCCATGTTGAAGAAGAAATCTAAATATTTAAAATCCCTCCAATAACGTCGTTGAGGTGCAACGTAATTGTTTCCAACATATCTTGTAAATAGCCGTTCCGCTGTTTCCATTACATTATAAAGTGATAGCGGAAACCAACAAGTACATACGCTTTACACACGAAATGTTATGTTTGTTCCCCCGTTTAATAATAGTTGCAGTTTGGGTTTCGATTTAAATAATAATTATTTATGTACATTTATAAATAGTGTTTATTAAACTATAAGTACTTATACAACTCAAATAAATACGAGCCGTTTATAATTTATTCAGTCGTTTCATTTGTATAGACCGGCTATACGTTATATAGAAATATTTCGCTTTACACAAACTCTCTCAAATTGATTATTATTTATATAAAATTTTATCTTTTAAAGGAAAGGACTTTTTTAAATTAAAAAAACCAATAGTATTTCCACTTGGTATTTTATTTATTTACAACACGAATATTGCCTTACATTGAAACCAGAGAAGTACAAAAATACTGTTAAGATCTATTCTGATTTAGGTACATAAAAAGAAAAAAAAACAGTCGGAAAATACGGAATGTGGTGCATATGGAATAACATCTGTGTGATCTCATGATTTTGTCGCTTACATTTATCAAGTCGTCGCATAGACAGATATACGTTTTTTAAATTATCAAAAAAAATTATAATAATAAAACAAGTAGTATTCCATCATATACAAATTTTAGAAGTTTTAAGATAAATATTTACTTTTACAAAAGAAAACAATTCTTGGTGATACATGGTGTTCAAATAAATAAGGACAATCTTCAGATATTAATATTTCTTACATATATTCGTAAAGGTTATAAAAAATCTATTCCCATATTAAGTATACGTATCAAATCTGGAAAAATATTAAAGGACAATCGAGTTTATCAGAACACCACGTAACACCAACTAATATAAAACTAGTCTAGCAAATACGTAACATTAAATAAAAACCCTAATCAAAAACACACAACACTCCAAACAACACGACATTTTAAAAATAAATTCACTAAATAAGCATCTTTATACATAACATTATATATCTATATATTGCAACAAGAGAAAAATCAATTATAACTATTGCAAGTACATGAACAATATATGAAATAAAGTGACAGCTATTTATTTCAAAGTAAATGTGCATCTATTCGCATATGTTTAGCTAAATGATAATAGAAAATGTTTCAATAGCATTATAATAAAAACATTATGCACCATTATACGCGATGCGTTTACATTTAACAGCTAAATCATAGCCTACATTCGAAATAAGTGATCTTAAAGCTAGAAAAATTGTGTGTACAGAAAGTTTTATATGTCTGTAAATGTGAACACATTCTTGTGTTGATATATATTTATTAATTGAGAGAATAAAAAAAGAATTATACAAAACGTATAATTCACATAATATATTAAACAATTATATTGGATATCAACAGCTTCATGAACATTAATAAATATTTGAAGACATAATACACATCGTTGACTTCGAAACATGTTTCAGGGGAATGTTAGTTATACCTAAATTATTATTTACCAAATAACAAAAGGTACATATTATTGCATGTTTTGTGCAGCCACTTGTTGGTGCAATGTATTGACTTATTGGGCAGCCGCTGATAAATTATTACCGGTATGTCAGTGATGTATTCATATAATGGTCCCACCCAATAATTATAAAACCGGAATGTTTTTATAACCATACTGATTATTTAATATAAACTGCTCTACAGTATCCTAACATAGAAAACCCAAATTACTGTGAGTCACAAAAATATATTAGCTATTAATTCATCAACAGAAGGCCAATGTCTTGTATCTAGCTAGACTATATTTATGAGAAATCTGAATATAAAAATTTATAACAATATAAAAAACAGTATGTGTCAATTACTATACTAATTGTACTATCCGAATACAGAATGTTACCAACCATTACAATACATACTTCGTAATACAGAGATATGTTACTCATCTTATCACAATAATTTATTAAAAGGAAAAAAAAACATTATTTACATAAAAAATATTTTTAAATGTATTTTTATCAACTGATATCATAGTTCTAAAATACTGTTAGATGTTTGTGTACCAAACATATATTTTAAGCAAATCTTATTCTATCAAGGCGACATAATTAAAGTATATATGAAGGGAAAAAATGCAGAAAAAAAAACAAAGACTGGAATTCGAGTAAGTAGTCAAAGTATATCTAAAGTATAAAAAATAAATAATCGAATACTAAAGTATTATTTTAAAAACAAATACACATTTCCACACGACATGTTTTTATTATAATGGAAATATATGTTTTATATTCGTCAATCATATTGAAAGCATGTACGTCCTATTCGGCACATCTCCTAACGTAATATAGGCATTTATAATTTATACTCAATATTGCGATTGGTAACTAAAAAATTGAACCAACGTAATCACCGAAAAAACAACATTTAATACAAACATGCTTTAACAATATTTATTGTCTCTCTCTATATTTGCTCTCCGTTACTATAACACTACACTCATAATACACAGGCTTAAGGTTGTATATTAATAAAACGCCAGCGACCGCATGTGAGCAATCAATGCCTATATACAATATTAAAAAAAAAACAAAAAGCTATTACACAGATAATGATGTAATATTCCTAGCTCACACCGTCACGTTACTAGATAATTTTTGACATCAAACCAGCCTTTCGTTGTCGTGTATAACGTTTATGTATCAAAATTCATTTAGTACTACTATATTTCTCTATCTAAATCATAGTTCGTTTAACAGCCACACAGATGGCAGTGTTCGTATCACTTCACTAATAAAATGTTCGTAACTGTTCCTCATAATATTTTTTTATATATATATGTTGTCAGTTTGTGCACACGCGTTTATAGTGTATGGAAGATGTCCCTAGCGTTATCCTTGGAATAACGCTTGTAGGAACACTCGCTGAATCAGCTGCCACTGAAATGAAATACCATATATTATATTTAGTATTAGAAAACATTTATAACTTGTATAAACATTGATTTAAACTGTTTTTTTAATTATTGAATATTATATAATTTTTATGATAATGATGATAAATAACTAAAAAATATTCCTTAAAATCCCACATCAAGTTTTGTTATTTGAGCAGCAACTGTAATGTAATAGTTGTATTCCAAAAATTAATAACTGTGTTTCGAAGGAGTTTTATTTATTTGTTATATATAACTATTTTATCAAGTACAAAATTTCAACCATTTTTCAACCATATTGTCATAGGACCGAAAATACGTACATTCAAAGTGGTTTAAAAGACGGCATTAATTTTGCAAGCTATGTATATATCTGGTAATAAATAAATTATTATGACAGTAAACAAATATGTACGGACCTTCTATTGGCCATGGCTCTTCTCTTGGCTGTTTGTCTTTGATGTTCGAACTCGAAGTCTTCCTCTGTAAGTCCGAGTCTCTGCATGTGGTACATGAGGTAGTCCTCGCCGAGTATCGCGGGCGGTGGATGTCTCAGCTCCTCGAGGGTCTCGCAGAGCCCTGCGGCTCGTTTACGGACCTTAGCCGGACCTAGCGCTCCCGCCAGAATCACCAGCGCAGCCTTGAATAGCACCTGGAATATAATATGTATATA
>DVQP01001659.1:0-14729 GCA_018231745.1 Danaus eresimus
ATATTATATTGATTTTGAATAAAAAAAGCAAGTGAACATAAATCCTTTTTTATTAATGGTATAGCTTATTCACGCTAGAATTGTGTAAAAGTTAGAACTTTCAATTCTATAACTTGTTTTATTTTCTTTATAGTAAGGGCTCCGTGAGTTCAAAGATCAATGACCGGCAATGAACAAATGCTATTATACTTTCCCCCACACACTCGGGAAGTAACTGGAAGCTATTAAATACTATTATGAACTCACTGATGTCAAAATCTAGGTAAACTATAAATTCTTACAATCATTGCTTTAATCAACAGAAAACTATAAAAGGTTTCTCAGACTTTCAAACAAATAGTTTTGGTATATTCAGTATCTACTTCCTATTTGTTAAAAATTATAAGGAAAAATGTTCAAAAATAACAAAATAACTATAGCGCATAAACATATTTTTAATATTTTTAAATGTTCACACTAGATAAAAAAAATAACTACATTACATAAGAAACGAATTCTATATTCTTAATTTATTATAAAACTAAACATTCTTATCTATATCTATAACTTTTGGTAACTTCTTTTATCTTTAATACGCTATATTAATTGTATATAGTTCCAATGTAGAAGCGAGATAGCAAAATAACTTAATCATTTAGGTTCTTATATCAGTAGGGAAATAAACATCGTAGATACCACGCGTTTTCTCCGTTGAAGAATGTTTAAACAGTTCACCCTATTTGTGTTTGATCTAAACAAGACAAATGTTTTTATTCAAGCCAAATACGCTACGTCAGTGCTGCCACAGTTTTCAGCAGTGAGTGTTATAAGACACACTATTTTTAGTCTTCGAAGCAAAATAGTTTTTTGTCATTTGAAATAGGTTAGAATAATATCATCACAACATTTTCATGATTCACGATTGTTCCTTATAATTATTACCATTCAGTCTGTGTTATTATTTCATTAAGACTTTATTGTTAGCATAATATTTTTTTTATTTTAGAATAAATATGCCGTTAAAAGAAAAAAATTCGGCAAAGTTAGCCCATCAGATGTCGACTATTTCAAAACTATATTAAGCAAGGAAAGAATACTGACTGATGAAGAAGACGTATTACCATATAACATTGATTGGATAAAAAACTGCAGAGGTGAACAAATTTAACTATTTACTAATGTCAATAAATAGAAACAGCGGTGACATTATAATGATGTGACTTGACGTTTAACTTTAAATATAAATATTAATTTTGAACTTAGTTAATAAACGCATGTTACTAAATTATGAAACTTAATACGGAGCCTTTGACGTTTTTCATTCATAAAACATCTTAAAATATAGTATCGCCGTAGTATTATGAGAGGAAAATTGCAATATTTTTATTTAATCTCATGTTAAAAACAGCACAAAGTTTATATCATTAATTACGTTCCACATATTATATCGTAAAATAGAAGAGAGTTTACGATACTGACACAGAACATTCTTAGTCACATAGCTTTCTAGAACCCCTCAGATTTTTGTTTTTAATGAAGCAATGTTGATATCATTTCCCTTTAACGTATAAGATCCTGCTTTAACATCAATAAGTTCATTACATGATGAATAAAATACACATTTTTACATGCGTTTCTGAAGAGGAAAATACGCTGATACCATCGCAGCCAGACAAAAATGGCTTCACACAATTTCAATTAAATCTATTTACGTAGACGTTTTTCATCTAAGAAGCGGCCTTGCTCGCTAACTCTCTCATTTTATCTCAAATATATTGCATTTTTTACAGATAGCACCCCTTATGTGCTACTAGTTTATTATCCCTAATTTGAGATTATGTATGAAAAAAAAGTATGCTTTAATGTGATATAAAAAACAATAATTTAATTTAAATCACTCGGCCACTTTCGACTGCCTTACCAGTGTATTCTCCTCTTAATAATCATATGTAAAAATGTATGTTTGAGTCCTTACGTAATGAACTTAGTGATATTACAGCACTATCTTAGAATATAATATTGTAGGTCAATCGCAAGTTGTTCTAAAACCAACAACAACGGAGGAAGTATCGAAAATATTATGCTACTGTAACGATAAGAGGCTGGCGGTATGTCCTCAAGGTGGCAACACAGGACTGGTTGGCGGTTCGGTGCCTGTTTTCGACGAAATTATCCTAAATTTATCACTAATGAATAAAATTATCAGCCTGGATGAAATATCAGGTTTGCTGAATTCGCAATCGCCAACTCACAATCAATAGCATTTTCAATAGATTACATTTAAATATTAAAACTTACTAGACAATGCTTCACATACATCACAATATTTTCTTGTAGATACATTTATATAAATCGATAACATCTAATCAAATATGCCACAGGTGCCTTAGTTTGTGAGGCGGGATGTATTCTGGAAAACCTGGACAACTACGTCAGGGAGCGTGACCTGATCATGCCCCTTGACCTCGGAGCCAAAGGATCATGTCACATAGGAGGTAACGTCAGTACAAACGCTGGAGGATTGAGATTACTGAGATACGGAAATTTACACGGATCTGTGCTTGGTATAGAAGCTGTAAGTCAAGATAAAAATTATTTATATACAATTTATAACAGCTCTTTAATCTGACTGCTAAAAAAATTGCTCGGTTAGATTACTTCAATTTTTTAATGAATTTGTTTACGCTTTTGATATAGGTGTAATAGTAAATTTTGAATGGACTTAAAATTTTACAATATTGACGATATTGTTTCTAAATGACCTTAAGAACTAATTGGCAATAACTTTATCTTCTAAAGGTAAAAGCAGATGGAACAGTTATTGACTGTCTTCGAACGCTGAAGAAAGACAACACTGGATATCCTTTGAAACACATATTCATCGGTTCTGAAGGCACCCTCGGCGTTATTACCAAAGTCAGCATACATTGCCCCGCGCAACCCAGATTTGTATCGCTCGGATATTTTGGTACGTACGGCTTTTTGTAATATTTAATTATATATAACTTTTAAGCCTGTGATCTCTTTTAGGCGTAGAGAAATTTGAAAATGTTCTCAAGTTATATAAAAGCGCCAAATCGTCACTCGGCGAAATTCTATCAGCATTCGAGATGGCGGACAACGAATCGATTACTTCCACAGTAAACAATCTAAAGCTATCGTAAGTTAACGAAAATATATTAAGATAAATAAATTATTTATATTTATATACTAAATTTTTATATAAGTCAGTTTCTGGTGAGTTTAATTCTCACGTATAAAGATAATGCAAATATTTTGCTGATAAGATAACATCTGACACGGCTATATAAACCAAACCACTGTAATAACATTAAGTAAATAACGTAATATAAAAATGTGTTTTCACACAGGAATCCGATAGGAGACTATCCTATGTACGTTCTGGTTGAATCTCATGGCAGTGATGAAAATCATGACAGCGAGAAGCTAAATCGATTTCTCAGCGAAGGTATGGAGACTGGATTAATATTAGACGGCACAGTCACCTCTGAACCTAATAAAATGAAGGTACATTTAATTATGTCATACATTATATTTTTTATATTACACATGTAAAATTTGTTTATTCGAATTGTTACAACCAACTCATTATATTTAGCGAACAAATTCTGCACACGTTTTACGCGGGTTTCTGATGATAATGTGTGATTGAATATTTTAGGATTTTTCATCACCACCCAAACATGTTACGGAACCTTAAGTTTTTCCGTTGCGCTAGTGTCCATTTCAATTACTGATAATACCAATACACTTATTTAAAGGACAGTAAATAAAAACGTCCACAAAAAATTAACAAATACTGAAAAAGATTATGAAATTAAAATACTGTACAAAAATTTTAAGTTTTAAATGACTATCGTGAAAAGACGTTTTTCGATCTAACAATATTATATACAACACTATGAACTGACTGTTTAAAAAATTGCTAAATTTCTCAATTCCAAAGAATTAATACCTACAAGTTATTATTGTGTCCTTGGACACCCAAAATTTCAATCTTCTTCATTCATAAATCATATCGTCGTAGAGGACTTATGAATGACAACATTTGTGCTTATCATAAACAAAAAAAGTGAGAAATGTATCAAGTGTTTTTATTATATAAAAAACAATATAGATTTTCTTAAGTATTTGTAAATTTAAACCTTATATATACAGACGATCTGGAACATTCGGGAGAGCATCGCAGGTTCTGGGTTGATTGACGGCTATGTATTCAAATACGACGTGTCACTCCCCTTGAGAAACTATTACGACCTCGTAGAAGACCTTCGAAAGAAGCTGGGAGACCGCGTCACCAAAATTTACGGATACGGGCATGTTGGTACGTTATTTGAATCGACAATTCTATACGTTTACGCAAACATAAGTACGTAGCATTACGGTTTGACAGTCATTTATATAAATATATATGCACAGAAATAAATCCTTAAAAAACATTTTGTACTTCAAAGTCTAGTTGTTTTATCATAAATATAATTTTAGGATAAGCATGTCCCGCAAAGTAAGTGCTACCTAACGATATACCAGTTAGAAAGAAGTATCTATTATTAGATCTCTCGAGTTAATGTACTAAATTTTGTTTTAAACGAAAACTTGTTCAAGAAGTGCTAGACATCGAGGTCAATGCCTCCATTCATTATTGTTCTGTCACTGGCCGCATGTAAATTAAAACACTCTTCCGTTGATTTGTAGTCGTTGCGTTCAAATACTAACACAACTTTCTCGATTAAATCAATAGCTGAGTAACGATCTTACAATCCGATAGCCTAGCCTATACTATCAACCATTTATTGAAACTTGACGGAGTTGCGTTGTGCAATTTAATATATTATAATAAATACGTCAAGGAACTAATTGTGTTCAGACACTAGACATACCTTCCGCATTATTAATTACGTTTAGAAATTAATGTGTATAAGACATTCATATTATATTATACAAAATATATATATTAAATTATTTTAAACGTATTCATCAATTTGTTATCGCTTCGCAGGTGACGGCAATATTCATATAAATGTAACAGTGCCGCAATATTCAAAGGAAATTAGTTCTGAATTGGAGCCGTACATTTTCGAACAAGTGTCCAAACTGAAGGGTTCTATCAGCGCCGAACACGGCGTTGGTTTTAGGAAACCAGGGTTCATACATTACAGTCAAGGAGACACGTCCTTGCAGCTCATGAGAGAATTAAAAGAGACCATGGATCCCAACGGCATACTGAACCCGTACAAAGTACTGCCGGATGTTGCCAGTCATGAATAATTTCTGTTCTGTAATATTATAGAGCATATTTATAGCTTTTTTATTATTTTATTTAAATAATAGTTTAATTAGAACGAAAAATTCCTAATTGTGGTGAAATTTTAGCTGTTGGAAAGTTGCTTTAACATTGATAACGATGCTTTATATATTATTAAAAAAATAATCTCATAGATATTTCATGTAAACTAATTCAAGCCAATATTGTAGTTATTATGACATGTATTAAAACAAAACAACAGTATATTTAAATGCCTTTTATTAAAATATCCATTTATTCTTATAACATTCATAATATCACTGCAACAAAAATACAATGGAATATTACAAACATCCGTCTAATTGCATCAAATAAATTAATCCAGTATTGCATTCATATTATCGAAAAATTATTTTAAAACAATCCATGAGGGGAATTATTATTAGTGCTAATATCAAGTCATGTTTCCTGAACTCCGATATTAGCTGCCCCTACTACGAGCTTGCTTTGTAAAACTATATAGTTTTCAATTTTTATTAAAAGATCCTCGCATATGACAGCAGTTATATGAATGTTAAAATGTGTAAATGTCTCTTGGATCATTCAAGCTCGTAGTAGGGGCAGGAGTCTTAAGTTTATTATGCAGTGAAAGCCAAATTACGTTGGCATCACCCAATTCATAAAACAAAATTCGCAATTCTTACATTTTGGGAACTTAAAATATGCAATTCTAAATTAAGTAATTATTCATCAGACTTTAACTATTATTTTTTTGTATTTTTTTTTGCGCGATATTAAAATGGCTAAAAAGAAGTCGTATTAAAAGCTCGGGACCGGAAATACTATAAAAAAGTTGGAATTTGAACGTGATTGAAGAAATCTATATTCGCCATTATTTATATAGGATATGTCAAAATCTGATTTCCGTTACGTCGAAGTGCTCGAAGTTTGCAGTATTGTCTTTATTGTCATGAATTAGACAAAATAAATGGAGAAATAATGAGATCACTAAATATTTTTTTGTTTTTTTTTTCTACACGAGACCAATGTAAACAAGAGTCACTGAACAGGCCTTATGACTACAATTAGGGACTAACTACTACGAGGAAAATAAAAAAAAACATTGACTAAACTACGTGACGGTAGTCGCAAATAATTTTGGAATAATTCATTCACTGATGATATGGAACTAATCGCATGCATATTTTTTTTAACCTTTTAAATTTTCCATCATATGAAGCAAACACTAACTTATTTAACCGTTAACATTTAATTACAAGACATTTACTTTACTTTTAACACACCAATCATTTTGTACTAGAACATTTCTCAAGGCATGGTATTTAACAAATCTCTTCACATATAACGCGGCAGTTTAACGACAATTCATTGTAATAACAGCACCTTGAATTTGTATTAATAAAATCACAAGGAATAAGACGTTCTCATATGTTAAATTATAGGCGTGATATTACATCACAAAACTTTCAATACGGACAAACAATTTTTCTATGTACTTTCATTAATCTGTCCTTAAAAGGTCACCTGTATCCCTACCACAAGCTTGCAACGTCACACTACACTTTCTTACGTGATATTAACGTAAATACATGAGTAAAAACCGATATATAGTGAGGACGCAAACATTTTCAAACTCATGGTAAGTACAGCATACACCAGTTAGTTACTTGTTTACATTAAGTCCACAACACGTGCATCATACGCATGATCAATTAAAAATATTAATATTAAAAATATATTGTTTAAATGCTAGTCACATCCCACAAAATAAAACATCCGCAGACCAATATGTACTTGAAAAAAAAATAATATATATATATGATACTGATGTACATTATTCGAGCTATAAAATTATTGAACTAGGTCTTACACTTAGCTAACGGGAAAATCTAGATATAATTTTTTTATTTTGTTTTTATTATTATTTTTTTCTTTCATTCGATACAAGCGATTATTGCATTAAGATGGAGCATGTGTTAATATCGGGACGCAGTCAATATTCAAATTACAACATAGGATAAAATTCCACATTACAAAACTATGGACTTAGGTAGTACATGTTAGATCGAGTCAATTCTGTAGTTTATGTAGCAGTAGTGTTCCTCAAACTGTTACTATCGTTTGATTTGATTGGATATCTTGAGGAACTCTAGGAAGCCTGCCTGCATTTCGGGATCCATACCTGTATCCCATGCATCATTTTCCAATTCCTCACTGGAATAAAAAAAAAACAAAATGAATAATATTATAATTTACACCATCATAAGTTATTCAAATTTAGATTTCATGTTATAAATTTATTTATACCTCAAAGCTTATGAAAGCAAAGCAAAGGTTTGTAATAATGAGATAAAGGTTTGTAATATTGGCACATAAGCAAACTGATTAAGCCATTCTTAAGAATTAACAATAAAAAAATTCATGTTTTTCAAAGAATACTTTTCATCAAATTACACACGAAATATATTTATTTTTTGGTTAACACATTTATTTATATGTGAAAATATAAAAATTATCACTTTACTTAAATAAACTTCTACTGAATGGTACTTCATATTGATAAATTTAGTGTGAAAATAGTTTTGGTTTAATATCATAATATAATCTTCGTAGCTTAATGTATGTGTGTGTGTATGTTTGCTTGGTTGTGTGTGTATGTATGTGTGTGTATGCTTACAGTATGTCGTCCTCTATAGCTGCAGGTTTTGGGGGTAGGTTGCTTTGCAAGAAGGCGCATTCCTCGGCAGTTAGTGAATGTCCGTCTGCGAGATAACCTCCAACACCATCCGCTTCGGAGTTAGCTAGAAATTATAATAAATTTATGTGAAGGATTTAAGTTAATTTATAATAAAAACATTCTACAAATAATTAATAAGTTACCATTCAGTTAATACTGAACGGATTTTGATTCAACTTTCCCGTAATGTAGTTTAAAATCAAAAGAGCATACAGGCTGTCCTTTCATGATCTGTATTTGCACAGAAAGACATCTTAAGGTTTTCGCTAAAAACATATTATCTTCGGTAATTTTCTTTTAAATGATTTGGCAAGATAAAAAAAAAACACGTATTAATTGTTTAGTCTTATTGTAATGGCAACACTGTCATTAATTAATTTCGTTTTCGTACACCGACGTGGCGACATTTCCCGTGTATCCCAGTTTGATAATAACAAAAGTGATAACATTCTGAAGCAGTTTGTATAGAAAAACATATTACATAACAATTATTGTGAATACCACACTCGTGCCATAGTGCTTAGACATTTCAGAGAAGCATATGAGGTAATTCAATAGGCAAATTCCATTAACTATTTTATATATTGTCAACATGGAGCCGTCACTCAATAGCCGGGTAAGCTATACCCGTGATAATTATTCTTTACTAACCGTTTCGTCGCCTGTCAGCGGGCGGGGCCGGCGGGTCGGGATCAGCCAGACCCCAACGGGTTGCCCTCAGCGACACCACGTGACGCACGCTGGCCAGATCCGAACGTTGCTTCAAGCGATCGAACAGCTGCTGCATGCTAGACGGACAATCCGCGTCTAGCGCTATACCGGACAGCTGAAACATAAATCAATTCAATTACACCATACTCTATATATATATTTCTACGATAACATGTTCAAATATTTAGGTTTTTGTTTAAGTTGACTTATATCAGGCCTATATTATAATGGATGTCTACAACCTGAATTAATTTCTTATATATTTAAGCATTTATAAATTGATTAAGTAATTATCAGTTAAATCCTTACCTGTTCCAAATAACTTAGTACCTTAGTATATAGGAGTGATAACAAACATACTTGTCTAAATTCTTCATCAGTGATTGGAACAACATTCTTTGAATGCTACTTTTATTAGGAAGTAGTAGCACAACTTACAGACCGCTCTAACATACCAAAAATATTACATTCAGGAACTTCCCTTGACCGACATTGAAGTCCGCATAGTCTTTCATTCTAACCCATATAGCAATATAACAAAATAATACCTTATATGAACTATTTGATTTTTTTTAAACAATACTGGTTGTATGCACTCGGTCTAAACTACTGACAAGGTAACTGTCAAAAAACTGACAGTTATTTCAGACATGCCTAACAAAAAGTACCAATTATGAAGTATTAATTATGTTTCCTTATATGCTATACCTTCTCTGTTAATCTTTATAAAGGTAAGAATCTTGAATGAAGAACAACATAAAAAAAAAGATGAATGACATTACTAAGGCCTCATATACATGAACCCAATTTTTTGTATATAATAACTGTAGCTTTCACTTTAACCTCTCATAAGATCAGGTCGGTTCTTAGCCATCAATAGAAAGTAACGAGTGACTTTGATCTCTAGTCATTATCCAATCCTTATTTATGAGCTCTAAAAACATTAATAATTTCCAATTACCATTTTGCAAATGAATTAAATTTCTGAAGTAATTTAATGATAGTTATTACATCAATTTGTTCAAGTGTATTGAACGTAAATCCAGCTATAATATTTCTTGTGCAATTTTCATGACAATTCTTTTGTGTATAAATTTAATGATTTCATGTCATGCAAGATGAAATGTCTAGCGTTAATTAACTGGCACATTTTAAAGCAATATTGGAAAGAGTCTGTTAAAAGTACAAAGTTACAAAGTGAGTTATTTTATGTAACTTAAATGTGAAATTCACTTACTTTCAACAACTGGCATACCGCTTTTATGTTGACCTCTTTGTCGGTGTCCAAAAGATGCAAGAACACTTTACAGAGACTTTCACCCAGAGTCCTTATTCTGCCTCCCTAGAAGTTGATGGATACATTAAACAAGAAAATGGATACATTTTATTAACATCATTGTATAATCCTCTACAATCTGTTATATTAGAAAGAAATTTGTCTTTTTATAAAGCCATCTACCATTGCTTGCATGACTGACTAACAATTATGTTAATAGATAGCAAACAGAGTTTTTGACTTTCAAAATATGTTCCGCACAAACATTATATTAATATTAAAGCTTATTCAATGATAATATTCTTATGAATGATTTATATACATTGAAATATAATAAATGAGAATTATTCCAAACCTGATTGTCCTCCAGCTGTGTGTATATCTCAGCCAGGAACATAGCAAAGCCTCTGACATTCTCCTCCGATGTTTCTGCCCCGCTTATGATTTTGTTCTCCTCAGCAGTACAACGTTCCAGCAGACAGGCTCGGAATGTTGAGTCTTCGGGAGGAGAAACGGAGTCATACATCGAGCAAAGTCGGGCGCCATTGTAGCGAAAGTTTGCCTCGAATATTGACTGTGAATTATATAAAGAATAGTAAATGTTACAATATTATTCCATATGTAAAACATTGACGAGTAAACAAGAATATTTATCAACATTAATGATCTCTATAGACCTCTATTCTATAATTAAACTATTAATAACAAAAATAAAATAATATATAATCTTTATGAATTGTATTTTATTGTTATATTTATAATGAGCAAATTTCACCTGATTGACAATAGCTTCGACGAGGGGCCTGGTGTAGTTGGCATCATGTAGAGTCGCATAAAATGAGTCTACCAGAGGGCCACAGAGAGTGTCAAACTTGCCGGGGTCAAAGGTTATCTCGCACATAACAGTAATCAGGTTTGCTATATTTTCCTATAGGAAAAAAAATTACTATTTCATCACAATTTTAACTTTACATGATTTGCATTATCAGATATTACACACAAATGAAATTGATCCCTTATAAAATTCATTATTGGTTAATTTATGTAGCCACAGATAAGCAGATAATATTAATACTGTTTTCATATTTGGAATTTAAAAAGAATTCTTCTTGTAATACAATAACATGCTAATCAATCATAGATATTGCAATCTAATACAGTAATTTTGATAAGCCTATGAATAGTACCAACCCGCAAGGCACTTTCGGGTTCATCCAAAGAATATGACATATCCTCAAAGTTGTATGGATCCTGTTCCTGAGCCTGTCGGATTCTATCTTGAGCGGAATAGCGAGGAACTCGATAGTGCTCCTGCCCATACGATACTTGGCTCTGAGGCACGTAGTTCCGTGGATACCATTCTTTCGCTTCAGCTGACAGTATTGACTTTGGAGCTTCTGAAGAATACAAGAAAAAAAG
Organism: Danaus eresimus; assembly: GCA_018231745.1. Taxonomy (NCBI): domain Eukaryota; kingdom Metazoa; phylum Arthropoda; class Insecta; order Lepidoptera; family Nymphalidae; genus Danaus; species Danaus eresimus. The sequence goes on from DVQP01001659.1 coordinate 11,410, forward strand.
GAATTTATTTTATAATTTGGAAGAAAATTGTTGCATTTCGTGTTAGAGTATTATGAAAGAATAAATTAAAAAAATACCTTTAGTACGCAATAAATCCATTTCGTTATTCAAATATTTAAGTAACATACATTAGCAATAATTTACATATATAATTATTTCATGGAACGGCCGGTTGCTTTCTGTCAAACCACGCCGACGTCACCAAAATTAAAAACCCTAACAACTTTCACCTAAACATTGTGCGTCGTAACGAACAAAGGAGGTATCCTGCCCTACATTTTTTTTAAAGCCATTAACAACTTTTCTAGACGGAATCATACCTTTCACTTCCTCGGGTACAGTTTTGGGCCGGCGTAATTCGCGAGGTTGGTTGTCGGAATTCCAACCACGGCCTCTGCCTCTAGAGCCTCCGACGTCCCCGTTGTTCATTTCAAATGATATGCACGATTATAGTTCTTTTAACAATTTTGACACGAATATATATTCCCAAAAATTCCATATACTGCAGCGACACACACTAAGTATAAAAGAACTATTCGTTCGTTGATTTCGACACGTAAACAAAGACGAATACTACAACAACGATTTCACAAAGTTACCTCCATGATATTCGTGGGAGCGAGATAAAATTATATTTTATTATCTACCTACGTGCTAGTTCCTTCCAGAGTGAAATTGTAGATAGAGGTGCGTTCAAAAATATTTTTAACAGCCAATAGTGTTATTGTAAAGGTAATAAGATTTTTAACCACAAATTTATGTTTTTTATATTTTTAGTAGTATATAATTGCACCGCTGATATAAATACCCTAATAAGAATTAGAATGCCTTTAATATGTAAAATTTGTATTTAATTTACAATTTTCAATTGGAAATAATATAGAGAAATCATTAGTAGAGAAAAATATTTTACGACAAATTTTATTTGAAGTCTGAGTATTAAGGAAGAGATGTTAAATAAAAAACATGTCACACAATCAACTCCACTATGGCCTTGACTAATATGTAAATGGAGACATATATATGTTGCAATCTAAAAACATAATATGATAATGGATTTATAAGAGTCAAATAATCAAAACTCTTGACTAATCAAATCATCATCAAAAAGAGAAGGCTGAACTTCTTTGCATTTTTTCGCGTCGAATTAGACTCCCGACTATGAGGGAAAGGCACCGGCTACCATCACGCGGTTCACGGAAAATAAGCGCAATTTGCGTTACACGCAGAGCGCTGAGAGTGCTGCCCTATCGTTCTTCGTCCTTAAAATATATGCTCTTTAAGTGAACTCGGTTCGATAGTGCCTATTCTCATTTCATGGAAAGTGGCCAATGGCCACCTATCCCCTAGAGAAATGGCAGCATAGATCTGTCCAATTACAGGCCTATTGTTATTACATCCTCGCTCTCAAAGGTGATGGAAAAATCATCGAGATGCAACTTTTCAGTCATCTAGACACTTATTACGGACTATAAGTATCGATGAACTTAAGCCGTTAAGAGCAAAGTGGCGGCCCTAGCAATCCGCATTGATAACGCAATATCCTTTGATCGGGTGTGGTAGCGCGAACTTCTATCGAAGCTCCTATTATGCAGCTTCCTTTTAGTGTATACAAGTCATTGTTGACGGTTCATGCTCGGCACAGATGCCCATTAATGCTGGCGTATGCAAAGGCTCAGGTCTATCAACAACTCGGTTTATTATCCAACAATATGTTGCGAACCAGTGAGATTCGGTGCTATACAGATGTCAGTGCTGGTGAACCTGGTGGACTGGTGGGCCAAGCGAATAATATTCGTGAGCAAGAAGAGAAATGGAGCAAGTTTAAGAATGGGGTATGCTGAAATCTATTTCAGGTTGATCCCAAGAAGACAAAAGTTTGCGCAACTTACGGAGCAGAATTTACTATAGATCCTTCATTCCCCTTAGGCTCAATCAAATTATTAAGATCCTTGGGGTTTACATAGCGAACGATGTTCCGTTTCGGAGACATTTAAAAGATAAGGCATAACTAGCCTCTAAAAAACTAGGGTACGGGTAGGGTGAGTAGAACGAGGCAGTATTTCACACCAGGACGCTGGCATTTACTATTTAAAACACAGCTTCGTCCCCAGATGGAAAACTGTTCTCACCTTCTCATCTGTTCTCACAAATTCCTTCCACTTAACTCCACACAACGTCCTGCTGGTCACAGTGACAACGATCTCCCTCGCGTTGTCGACGAGCTCCCTCTGTGTGTTCTATCATCTGCACAACGGGGAATGTTTTGAGGAATTGTTTGACATAGTGTCAATGTTAGACTTTTACTATCGCACTACTCGTCGTAGGGTTAGATTTCACCCACTTCACCAAGATGCATTCAGTTGCAAGACTATCATTGTGTCGCGGTCATCTTTTCTATGCAGATGAAGGATGTGAAATGACCTTCCGAACGAGGTCTCCCAAAAGGCTACCACATGGGGCTTTCAGACATCTAGTGTCCAGCTGGCTCCTCTACAAACAAGGACGACAACGCATCTGTAACATAAGGGATGTTGGAGATGTCCTTGGGCGACGGTGACTATTGAGGGTGACTTCCCATCAAGTAGGCCGTCTGTTCGATGTTCCTTTGGTATATAAAAAAAATACCTTGTAGTGCTTAAAGAAGCTTTTACAATGTATGACCATTATAAAACTGTTTACATAATATTTCCAATGCTGATATGTCATTAGTAGTCTTATTAGCATCAACCAACATTTGTTTATAAACAAAATTACATATATAAAATAAAAATAACTTAAAACTGTTTTATATGAAAATCAACTATCGTTATTAACAACAATTTATAGATTCATAGATTTGGTGGCCTTTTTCCACAGATAATTAGACTATCTTTGTAGTATGTGTGACATTTATAGATTGAAACTTTATGAAATATCCTTTCAATGATTTCATTGAAAATCTGTAAGACATACATCGTTAGATATTTTTTTTTTATTCTATTCTTATTTTAATCTTAAATAATATAAAAAAACGATACCGGTTCCAAATTTAAATTTCACTTAGAAATTAATGTATTTGTATTAATTGAATAATACATTTCTTTGGTTGACAGTTGTTCTAAATAAAGATTTTGGGAATAATAAATACGTCTACTCTTACAGAAAATACAGTATATTTCCTAGTATATTATTTTTCTAGCAATGAAGTACATAGATGACAAGATTTGTGACAAGACTTGATATAAAATGTGTAATATCATTTTGTAATTTTTACAAATTAGTTTTCGAATTTTCGTGAAAGCGGGCAACTATTCAAAAGTAAATATTTTTAATTTATA
>DVQP01001660.1:0-14725 GCA_018231745.1 Danaus eresimus
TTATATGTATATATATTTGATTTAGAATTATAATTATAGAAATATTTACATTTAGAAAAATCACCGTAACAAAAATTAAAGTTATCGACAATTTCATTTTATTACTGTATTCTAATTCCATGAATAATTAGAAAGTAATATAAATAATAGCATACGTAAATAATACAAATAAACAAGGTTCATAGAAATAAAATGTATGTAAATCTTATTACTAAATTATAAATGTTTTTTATTTTCAATATTTTACTAATTTAAATATATTGACGTTGAGATTTATATTTTATATTGAAAGCATTTTTAAGAAACATTCAAAAGGCAACGTGTTTTTCTTTGCGAGAAAAGCATGAAATTGTTGCGTAAACATCGAAAACATTCCCTTTTGACTGTCGCAAATAGGAGCGTATAAAGGGAGAAAATATATGTATATATTTTGTATGAAGACATAGTTTATACAAAAATATTATGAATTTTATTTCAAGGAAATTATAAAATATATTTTAACGAGTTTTTAAATTTTATAAATTTTCATATATTCTCTCTTATTTAGTCCATATTACATGATAATACAAAAATCCACAACATTTTTACAAGAAAAACATTTTTAATATAATTTAATATTGAGGTGGATTATAAACGTAACATATGAATTTTATAAACCATTCTTACAATAATATGAAAATATTTTCATTATCAGAATAAGTCATAAGTAAAGTAAAGGAAAATCTTTAAACGGAGCTGTGAGAGACATTTTTTTAAGTAAAGAAATATAGAGTCCACGCTGCAGAGATGTTAACGAACCGTCTTCCGATCCAACCAACCAAAAAGTAAATCACAATTTAAACGATGTTATATTTATAACCAGAAATAGTAATAAAAATGTAAACGGTTATTTTAAAAACAAAGAACGAAACATCAATTGTATTCAGCGTAAACATTGTGATGGCACTATGCCCCGACATTTTTGGTAAAAACAAATATTTTTAAAACATCTCACCATCTACATAGGCCATTGTAGATGGCTGAATGCCAAATGAGTTTTGTGATGTAGTCCCCTTATGAAAAGTTAGATAGTGAGTTAAGCCTTACCTCTAGGTGTACAGGTAACTAACATGCTCTCTCACTTACGACAAATTTCTGAAAATAACACTGAAATATGAATACATAATGTCAAAATGCAAAATTAATTTTCAGAATTTAGTTTTGTTGAAGCTTAAGAAGTTCTTTATTCGACAATTTGGCCCCGTTTTTAGAATAACCAGCTTGCCAAGAGCAATGAGCTCAACGCTAGAATTAAGTACCTACATAGGTAAGAAAACGAGAGGTAAGTTTTTATAGAAGGTAAACTTCTAATTTAACAAAAAAACTATATAAATCACAAGTTGATGTCTGGAGGAATCCATAAATTAATACACAATTAATTCATGCTTAAACTATAATTTCAACGTAAAATTATTTGTTTTTCGACGTTCGGCCATTATGTGGACCATATTTTAATCCGAACTTAATGAGGTTTGGTAGTGAAACCTGATAAATGGCACGATCTAATTATATAAAAAAAATATGTTTATAGAGATTGCTAACATAAGTAACGAGTATTTCCTCGTTTGTGTCATAAAACGTAGAGGTAATTTCAAACGAGTATAATTTATATTTTGCCAACAGTTTCATCCAGACAGTGAATAAAGCTCTTGACAATGGCAATTGTTACGATACGTAGATTACACGGAGACGTGAGAATTTAAAATTTGAAAATAATATCACGTCTTTTATACCGTGTGCGAGATTTAGTTGAAACGTTTTATTTAGAAAGGCAACACTTGTTAAATTTTTGTTTGTTATATGTAAAAAAAATATCTCTAAATCTCTAAGCCAATGGCCCAGTAATATATAGGTAAATAGTGCTTGAGTATAAATCCAACAATGTTCTGTTGTAAAGTTTGTTCTTTGTATTCAGTTGGTGCATAACTAGGAACAAGACAAACTTACTACACAGTAATCTGGTGAGGACTGAACAAGAGGCGTTGGACTCCGGCATTTCCATTATTTACGCCCGTTCCACACAAATGAATTGGACAATAAACCGACAACCTTCAACTTTTACTTAATGAAACTTTTTGATAATAAAATAGAATGGGGGCAATGAAAACTTTTTGCTCAATCTTTCGGTTCGGATCCTTTGTGACTTAAGATTTTAATTTTTTTTATGGCTATTAACAAAAAAATATAAATAAAATTTATTTATTTCGTAGATAACTTTAAGCATTTAAACTATAACACTTCCACATTAATACGTGTAAAATTTACACTTTACTAATTTCTTTTCTTTAAATCTCTTAAAATAATAAGACTTCTGTAGTTATTACAATCGTATTTCGTACATATGAAATCTAAAATTAAAGTAGTAACGATTCATATATGTTGCACAAATGTTTAGTGTCAAACTTTGCATCATAACGATTTGCCGTCGCCTCGAATCGCTTTCAGAGATATTTCTGAGAACTCGAAAAATAAAACCGTAGCTTTAGATAACACTGCGGAAAGTTTAATAAAAACTTCTAGCGGATAGGAGCGTAGTTGGTACAATTCAGTCGAAAATATGGTTTGAAAATTATATTAAAAATTTTCGTTTAATTGTAAAATACATACATCGCACCGTTGAACAGCTGACCCACTTAACGCTGTCAAACTTGGCGTTGCAAACAACTGCATTAAAGAACACTGTCCAGTTGCTAACAAGAAAACAGACCGTATAGAGTAAGATATTGCAAAACCAACCCGTGCCAATGACACTCTCTATGAACATTTAAGCTTTATTTATATTTTTTAGTTATTTCAGTTTTAGTTTTACGTATTTTCAGGTTTTTTGCCCCCGTAACTACATCTTAATACAATAAAAAATTGTGATCATTTAGAAAAAACCCTATCGTGCTTTATAGTATAAATATAATAACAAATACTCTTTTATGTTATGTTTATAATCAATAACCCAATTATTGCTAACCATATAATATTATAAAAAAATCATATTAAGAACAACTGATGATTTAAAATGTTAATTATTCACCTAAAATAAGTTCCCAGTATACTTTATTCAGCATAAACGTTGACACGGATGCAATGAATTAATTAAAAACCATCACAACGACGTATTAAAATATATTGGACTGATATTTTTGATATTTTAAAAATTGAATCTTAAAAATCATAAATGTTTTAACAATTGTATTAAATTACATTCGCGCCTTGCATTTTAGTGAAAAGTGATTTCATAATGGATCTTTTTAGGTCATAAAATAGACGTAAAAATGGAATACCTACAAAATCGTTGTATTTCGTCATTGGCCCACAATGTTTTCATTATTTTCTTGTCACAATTACAAAACAAAAATATTATGGTTGTTTTTTATTCTGCTCTCTCTTTGTCCAACTTATTTCAAGATACAAATATTTAGTAGTTATTCTCTTCTATTTGTATTCGCTGCACTTAAATTTACATCAAAGTGATAAATAGACGTGTTAAAGTGTATGGATATCAATTAAAAATTTTCTTAATAAAGACAATTAAAACAATTCACTATTAAAAATCCACTGAAATACAAAATTAAATTATGAACATTGAAATGAGCTGATGAATTCCGTTTATGCTACAAAAATTTTAAAACTTGATGAATACCAAAAATATATCTTAATAATATATAAATATATATCATAGTATATTTTACGTGTGCACATAATTTTTAGAAATAAAAGAAAAATCCAATTAAGAAATATAGTGTAGGGAACCCAGTGATACGTTCAATAACTTCTTTCGTAATATCCATTTTCTTTTTGTTCTTTTACCTTTTGATGAACACGAACCTGATACTGAGTTCTATTCTACAAAAACAAAATCTCCAATTACCAACCAGATCTTATTACATTATAAACGTACTTTATACCGTTACTTCACTTGCTTTAAATTAATCTCTTTCCGCTGTTTGTATCTCCTGTCGTACCTGGAGTTTTACTGCTTATTGTGACATCGATGCGTTATTAACTGCTGCGTCATTTTGTCATCAAATGATAAAGGAGTTCTTTATTAAGATATCTTCAGTGTATATAATTCAAAATGGTCTGTTCTACACGTTCAACATAATCAATGATGACCAATGACTTTTATCTTTTATCAAGTATTTCCAAAATCGGTACTGTCATGGTGTCCAAATACTAAAAAAATATTCGTATATGCAAAGTCAACGATAAACTTTTGTTTATTTTAACATATTTAGAGGAACATTGATTCTCTCTACGCCAAAACCGAAAAAATTGTAACAATGTTGTCAAGCACCGCATCCCAAATGCATCAATATTTTGGCTTCTTATATAATATTATATATATTTTGCATGACAATTCTGGATAATAACTGAGTGCTGTTTTATTTAATTTTTTTCCCGGTCTATAAGAAATTTTATGCTACATTCTTACGTACAAAAATCAAAAGACTGTGTCATTTATAAACTTCAGTAGAGTTCACCAGTTGAAGCTTAAATATCGTTGCCTATTCCAGTAAAAATAGAATACAATATAAGTGTTTCAATTATAAATAAAATCAAGATCAGTCCCTCAGTTAGTGACAGAATACATAGAGTTTGATCGCTTCTAGTTTGACTGATAAGGGTAACCTTTATAAATTTTCAATAAAAGTAAACGATTAAAGCATTCACCGAAACCGGCAGCTACGTCGTTGAAATAAGGTCTATTTTGTAACATAAATTGTATGAAAAGGTTTCGCAATACAGAGGTCCATTGGGTCACGTGCAAAGGCTTCCACACGCCTGATTCCGATACATATCCACTTGAATCGCATACAACATTTTTAACATCTGTTTCGATTTCCGATTACGAATACTGAATGAAATATGGATATTCTGCTACAGAATTTATAAAAGAATATATTTTTATCATCACTTATTATTTACAAACTTATTTTTATTTCGAACTAGCTATTGTATTAAAGAAAATATCATCAAAATTGATATAATTTTATTTAAGGCTCAGACGAGTTAACCAATTCAATATTAATCAGTACAACACACGCCTTAAGAATGTCAATGTTATAGACATTTTATTAAAATTTAAGCAATGATATCTTAACAATAACAAAAAAATAATAAATGTATATTTTATGTTCTTTTGTTGTACTATACACTATAAATATAAAGGTGAGGGTATTGTTTTTCTTCGTGGTTCTTCACTGACTTTGCAAGTGACTGGAGCGTATTTTTTGCGTCAAGCCAAGCCAGGCTAGGAGGAGCTGAAAATAACATAGGCTACTTTTTATCCCGAGAAAATGTCATCCCTGAAAACATCTTTTATAATCAACCTAGCGGAAGCGTTCAGCAGAAGATATTTATTCATAGAGTTCAGCTTCATTATTGTTTATGGCTTCCCAACTTCGTGACCAAATCTACCCTTAACTAATACCAACCGGCATGTTTCTTTTCCATTTAAAGATGCATTATGTCTACCCATGTAATAGTAAGTCCGTAGATATTTCTTGATTGTTACGCATAGTAAGTTTGAAATATTGTCTTGCGAAAGCTTAATAAAAAATATTATTTAAGGGAAAAAGAACATAATCTAATGTAAGGATGACAATTCTTGTTAACGCCGAACAAGGTTATTAATATTTGTGTTACTGTCAGTAACAAGCTCATTCACATTCTGATAGCTAAGAACATATGGAACATTATTGTAATAACGCCCCAGTACATGATGCATACTACACGAGATAACTCCAATTCATTATTCAATCAAGCCATCAAACTATCCAAATAGCTAACCACATTACGAGAATACTTGGATGCAAAAGCTACTGATATAATTCATTGTATGATTAGCAGTTTATGACAATATATACTGATGTGTAACATCAAAGAACTTGTAACGTATTTGAATGATTCATTTGATTAACCATCACTAAATATTATTTTTACTTATGGTTGCGGTAGTAAAATCGGTAAAAACTTTCCCGATTTGGCACATTAATTCACATTGCCATGATAACATACGGTATGGAAGACACGCGAAACCATTCGTTAAGGATACGAGTTAAAATCTAGGTTAATAGTACTAAGTTTTTCTAAAAAAGTTAAGTGCTTAAGGTACAATTTATCACAGCGAGGAAGCAAGGAATTTTCTTTAAAGAAATTCTACGGTTATTTTCACTTCTCTTATCAGGTAGCCGAAAATAATTCATTATTCTTATTACAATATTTTAATGTAATGATTATAATGTTATTTTGTTCTATCTGCATCACCTGCAAATGTTATGGTCGTATGAAACATATAACGATCAAATTAATTTTAACCTAAATACCACTTTTAAATATAAAACAACGTAGATTCTTTTGAGAATGTGGGAATTAAACTTCAACTTACAGCCTTATTTGGATATTGTTTCTACACTAATAACTATACGTTATAGAGATGTAATATTCAAACAATTTTAGTTCGGAAAATTCTGATTTCGACGTAACTTTCCTTGATTCTACATATATGAGTGGAATCTGATTCAATATACCAAAAGTTTTAAACACTTTTACTGTCCATTTGACTTTTGTAGGTGGTTAACCTGGGAGTTTTATCCGTACAAATAACTCGAGAAAGATATGAGAATAAAAAACTGAGTTGAAACAAAACCTAGCAAAAGTTTCCGTTTCAGAATTATCAATTTGAACATTCTCGTCTCTTGGCCACTTTTTGCTTTTGCATTGTATAATTGTTTACAAATTTTATATACAGCTTATAAAATACTACTTTGAAGATTTGACAATAGCCTCATATTATACTCGTAATATAACATTGTCAAGTTCATGGTAAATGGTATGTTTTTTCATATCTCTTTTTACGCTGGTGGTACATTTATTAAGTTTTAGAGTTTTTATATAAAAAATCCACAAAAAAATATGTAAATATATTTTAGAGATTAATTAATACAACATTTTTTATATATATATTTTTAGATATTTCATCATTTCATTTTATCACAAAAAAAAAGTATTAAAATTTCATTATTTTTGACTGCTATTGTTCAATTGTGGATGCCAACATATATATACATATATCCAAAGAAATGAAACGCTTTTAAAAGTTCAGTAGTGGTTTGTTTCAGCGTTATCTAAATGAAGAAACAAAACGGCAAACGCAAGCAAATGTCACTTACCCCTTAAAGGTTACAAATAGAAAAACTTTTGTACTATATCTTCCGAATCCTGCATAACATATGTTACAATTGTGGACCCTTAAGCCTTTCGAATCGTGTTGGTTATTTACATCACAACCGATAAAAAGGTCGAAGGGAAATTTACTTTACGACAAAAGAAACGTGATAACCTAATAACCTGAAAACGCATTGAGTAAGCTCCTTTCATGACAAGACGCAATAGAAATTTTCACGTGGAAAGAAAATGAAAAGTTAATCTTAATACCTTTTCCGCATGCACGGAAAATATTTCATTGAAAAGGGTCGACTTTATAAATAGCGACGTTTATAAATAAGAATTTGTTATTTGAAAGTGCTGTGCAGTGACTTGCAATTTTACATGCGTCCTACATCTTCATGAAAACAAAAGTTTTTCTGCTAATTGTCCATGAATACTCATTACTAAAAGTTTCTTGTAAAACGTCCAAAATTTTATGCTTTTGTGAAACTTCGTCTTTTTTTTTATTAGCGAATTGCGTCAAATATTCGTGTGGGGTGAGCGGTTGTTTGTTTGTTTTTGTCCGAATGTTTCATTTCCGAAACGGTTTCAGCAATTTAGCTAATTTATTTTATATTTCCCTAAGCTTTTTAACTTATTAACGTCAAAATACTAAAGACTTTTCTTAAAACTATAAAATTGCGATGAAATCTCAGCATTGTTTCGTTTAACATAAAAAATACAAAAAATATTTTTTTTCTGTGAGTTGAAATTTCTTTGGTCAAGGTAACTTGGTGGAGCTCGCTTAAACAAATAAGAGAAAATATATCGAAATAATGCGCACTTCCATAAATATATATTTTAAATAAGCTTAGACAATATAAAATTAAATCCTGCTGAGCTAAGACTTAACTTCATATGAAAAAAACATTTTGACTTCTGAATCGAATGACATATCAATTCTAAAGCAAAATTTGTCTTCAAGTATTCAAAATTGAAACAAATGAACCAATTAAATTCTTTTTTTCCAAAACACAGTATCGAAGTCGGTTTAAGCATTTAAAAAGATTTTTTGTTTCTTTTGCAAACAATTATTCTAATTAATCTCAATATTGTTTTGTTCAATATAAAATTTTTATTTAACGTTCACTCAAAAACTATGCAACAAAAACAATGTTATTTATGAGGTACACTGGAAAATAAACATATATTAAATTAACAGCAATTGCATTTTTTAAACACATTTTTCCATAAAGTAACTAAAGGTAATGAGACCTTGAACATCACACAACATATTTACTAAAAGTAGAGAAATTCAGTACTAATGAGAGAACCTACGAGTATGTAAGAAAACTCCATTATAAATAAAAATTGCATTAAGACAGGAATTATATAATTCAGGAATTATATTAAAAAATATATAATTTTGACAGTATTTCTTTATAAGAAAGGTTCATTTTTATTCCTAGATATTTGTACAAATCATTTCAATGAGCAAAAGCTACAAAAGGGAACAACAAAATTAAAACCTTTTGATTTTTAGGACAGCATTAATTTTGAGTTCGCCTTTTAATAAAAATTCCATTTAGGAGATCAAACAAATACGTCATCGTCATAAACATAAAATTCATGGAACTTTACAAAATTGCCTCCTGTTTTAAGTATATTAAAAACTAGTCAGTTGATTACAACACATTAAAACTATGTGAATATGAAATTCAGATAATGATGGTACACTTATAATACCACATTTTGAAAAATTTTACTTAAACTTAAACGTTTATATTGTACAAAAAAATTTTATATATTAAAAAAGCTTGTACGATATTTTTTTTTTGTGGGATGGATCTTGATTCTCCCGAGACGAGACTTGCTTGTAATCGGTCTCGGATTCGTACGAATTTGCAAACAAAATCTTGTTTAAATTGTACAATCTAATTTTATGTCAATATTATGAGTTTGTCTTTTATAATCTAAATTTACGTTAAAGAATTTTTCATTTTATTTCTTAACATATACTTTTTTTTATCGTGAATTGTAATACAGTGTACGTTATATAACAGATTGACATTTGAAGCACTAATCAAAATTAGATTTTATTTAATGAAATTATCTTAGAACCCTATTCATATATATATATTCATACAATTTTTTATAAAAATTCAATTTTCCACATTGTAAACAACAGATAAATAATTAAAATATATATTCTAATTAGTTTGAACTAAATAATAGAAAAAATAATAATAAGAATATTATTTTACATTTACTGCTACATCAGATAAATAAATTATAAAATTAATTAAAACAATATTCCACAGTAAATAATGAAATAAAAAAGATGATTTTTGCTGCCCCTAGCGATTGGAAACCATTTAATTTTAAAGATAACATTTTTTTTTGTGAAACAAATGTTAAAGGGAATAAAATACGGAACTGTTATTACTCGCATTTTTAATTACATTAACTTTCATTTCACCGTTTTTGTTTCCCAGTTTTGCGTCTTTTTTACAATTTCCCTTATTGCTGGGACACATCCTACTCATTGATATTGTAAATGCTGTAGCTTGTTGAAATAAATATGTGGATGTTTGTTGCTGTTTGACGCAGTAACTACCGGGAGGGAGTAAATGAAATTTTCCAATGCAGTACCACAGACAACAGAATGATATATGTATATACATAGTAATAATATATACCCGCTTTAATTTATTCAGATATTAAGTGTTATTCCCGTTATGATAATGGCTTAACACTTACATTTTTTATGAAGTCATGTGACACAGACTAAAGTTGGCACTAATGGTCAGTTCGTCACTTAAAAATAGATCTTATACTGACCAAAATAAACAGATGAACACTTTTTTCGCACAGACTACCAAAAAATGGTCTAAGGAACCATTCTTTGGACAAAGTAAAAGCTCGGCTCTCTTGCCATAATTTATGACTGAAAATTTTAAGGACATTCTAATGACCAAAGATGAAAAATTTAATAAAATTTGCGGTTGTTATAATTATTTGTAAGTCGACACTTATAATGGCCAAATAATTACCGTATTTTGGTGCAGATGTTGCATTTTAAATACAACTGACTTGTACAATCATACACATCTCTTAAATATTGATTATCATGCAATTAATCTTATTAACTTTTTTTTGAAAATAACTTAATTTTATGAAACTAAAAAGAAACCCGCAATTGACTCATAAGGATAACACAGACACCCACGAGGCACTTAAACGAGTTATCTTACTCCCAAAATGACTTAAATCATTTTATAAACAGCTGATACTCTTACACTGCTGTACCGATATTAATAAAACATAGCTTTAAAAAAAACGGCACCGGATTCGGTCATTCTATCTGGAATCTAGGGTGACACATAAATACAAACACATAGACTTCTAATTTATAACATCCCTATTTTTACGTCGAAGATAAAAAAATATGATATATCCATAAAATGTCATTTTTATGCTGTTCGAATTGACATTATATAAATAATTAATAAATAACGAAAGCTTGGAAAAAAGCTTTCCCCATATGATAAAGTTAAACAACAAAATATATTTTTAAAATTTTAACATAAAAACTGTCTCGCTGATAAATTTTGTTAAAAATATTTTATTATTATAATATGGAATTTTTAAAATCACATCAAAGACACACCTTCCTACTTTTTTAAACACATTCCGGAAATTTAAATATCCTTTGTATTAAAAATAGCATGTTGAGGCTAATTCAATACAAAATTGTCGACAAGAATAAACAAAATTTATTTTATTATTAGAACCTGAAGTTGCGACGAAAAACTTTAAAAACGCACTTAATGTTAAATTTTAAAGTATACTATAATGTTAATCAAGGAAAACTTAAAAAGAAAATTTTTATTTTTCTTTATGATTCAAAATTTTAACATTCTTATCATTCAAAATTTTAACTTTGAATAGTCCCTTATTTTATTATCAGAATACTAGAAAATTCATTTAATAATAAATTTTAATTGACATTATAACAATATTTATTTATACATCAAGTATTTCAATGGTAAAGTGTATTGTAATACTATTATTGTTACAACCCATATTAAAAACTTAAGAAATAGGTACATGTTACAGTAAATAAAATGATATAAATGAAAATTATGAAAAAATAATATCGTAAATATTATAAATAAATGACAATGTTGATCTGTTCACGGCGCACGTGATAAATGAAAACTCGTCAACTTTGACTTGAACCCGTGTCACCTCGTTAATGGTGTTGAATGTCATACTCGCCTGTCACAAAGGCAACCCAGTTTTTATACAGGACTGATTGGATCGCCAGATACTTGATGAACCTTTAACCAAAGAATCACTACACAATGTACTATGCTATGTGGTATACCCTGGATACTACACACAAAATTCCTGATTGTAATTTTAATACATACAATTCTTTTAAACTAAATTTTATCGTCCACGTCTCAAAAAAACATTTTTTCACAAGTCTATGGAAGCGTAAATTTCTATTACTAATTTCTTTCTTGGACTTATCGAGATCAAACAGCAACTACGAAGACAAACATGACAAAGTAACAAAGGTAGTCAAAAAAGATTTAGACAAATCATTATATTGTTTTCAATAACTTCAATAAATCTCTTAAAGTGTTGTCAGGGTTGTACATAAAGTATATGTTATAACAGAAAACATATCTTTGTTTATCATTGACTGGAAAAGCTTTTCCTGTGCTATTATAATTTTAATGTTGGCATTATTTCCTTGATTGGAATAATGACATTACATTAAAATTAGGGCTTTGTGTCGTTTTGTGACATAATGTATTGTAACCACAATACGCGCTTTCATTACCGCAAAAGATAAAAGTTTCCAGGCTATTTATACAAAATAAATAAAATTTGTTAAACACTGCATGAAGCTTATAAAAATATAATCAAATTCCTAAACTATACGTTATATAAATTTTGAACGAAACTCGGTCAGAAATAATTATAACAAATCATCAACTTCTAAGTCGTCTTCGTTTAAAAAAAAACTATATAAATCTTAAAATTTTAGGAAATTAACATATTGATATTAAGTTTTTTCTCGAAACTTATCAAAGCTCTGTAACTTAATGATCACTTTATCGAAAACTTGATCAAGCTCACTAAAGACTGAATAAGGATTGAGCAATAACGGTTCAGCTTGACAAAGTCCTGGTATCATAAAGTTATGTATTACCTAATACGTAAATAGATTAATCTTTAGACTTCTATACTATACTGGTTTAAATCACTTAAAGGTATCTTAACTATGAACTAAATAAAATACTCTTTTATAGCGAATAAAAATTATAATCTTAGTCGACCTGATACTTATAATCCTTAAGTTAAACAAAATTACTACATAATATGCTTACGTTATTATGATGCTTATTAGATGTTTGTAATAATCGAGTTCGACAGTTAAAATGGATTTTCGAAGTAGAATACAAATAGCATAAATTGAGACAATCCACTTACCAAACTTCAATTGATTTTCGGCAAAATTTCATGTGATTGAACATATAAATGATACATCGAGGTGGAAGTCTGTTACGAAAATTGAATGTTTTGTTTCGTAGGCTTTATTTTTAATTTGATAAAAAGCCGTTATCATTTCAAGATTACAATTTCGCGATGGTTCAACAAATATATCATTCCATATTAAACCGTACGACAAACAAGAAACTTTCCTTTGTTAATAAATTAAAGGAACTCTTTAATTTTGCAGAATTAAGAGAAAATGGGAATATTAAAAATATTTTCCATTCCTTTTTACTTTCTTTAACAAAATATATGAATTAAAACATTAAGACGACTGATAGTCAGGACTTCTGGTAAATGAGGTCATACACCCGAAGGCTAATAAGCTAATTTTCTGGTTCACCTATAAGACGCAGACGTCACTGGCCTTGTAATTGTAAAAGTGACATTCTCAACTTTCAGGACAAGTTTATACAGCTATTTATATCTCAACTACATCGTACAAACTAACCACAAAGGTTTTATGAAACAACTAAAATATATTTGCTAGTTTTCAGACTCAATAATTTTAACATTTTATTATAATTCCATTATCATCACATTAATTTTAGTAATATGTAGCATAAATACTATGAATAGTTTTACTATTTAAATAACCAAAACAAATTTTAAATTAATTAGCAACTATTTATCCATCAAATAAGCGTTTAATTAAACAGGGTACATAAAAAATGATTCCAAAATAATATAAAATCTGAAATAAATAATATCAACAACAATAACAAAACAATAAAACTAACGCTTTCATAATATTTACACAAATATTGCATACCCATTAGTATCCCCGATGGGCTGACAGCATTTATTTATTAGAATATTTCAGAGCAATTTTCACCTGAGATGTCAGTTTACGAGACACTTAATTAGATTAGCGTGTGGATTTACGAACCGGGGTCAGTGATAACTAACGAACGTTTAAGATAACCGACGCAACGTCCGTTTAAGTCGGCAGTTCGGCCAGCACTGACGGGTCTTTTGAACCTCCCGCCGCCCCTGAAACAACCCCCAAAAACCTCGTCCTTCGCCCGCTCCGATAAGGTGCAGCTTGCCGCTTGGTGTGAAAATGCTGACTTCTCCGCAGCTAAGCACCAACTTATTAACATAAACTAAAGAAAGATACACTAAGAAGCAATCCCGGCGTTCACGCGATGCATAAAAGAAATTGCAATTGGTATAGCAATGCTTTGTCAGCTTTAAGGATCGTAGAATAACTAATTTTTATGTTAATATTCAATAAAACTTTTAAATTCCACATTATTTTGTGGATTACTTGCTTTCATAACACTATTATTATATTTATCTATTTCAGTTATATTTTAAAAGGCTAAACTAAAACTTATTTTAAATAGTAAAAAAAAAAACAATATTTGCTACATTCTTTTTAAAAGAAACTTCTTGGCTAAATAAAATTGCAAACACAAATAAAATTTGGCTTTGAACTAAAAACACACAGAAAGTAAAAAAAACGAAGTTAAAGCGTTAGTACGCGTTAGCACTGCATACCTTAAATCGAATGTGGTGTAGTGGGTCGTATTTACATAAAAAGTTATGCGAAGGCCGTCGACCTATATAAATGCGGTAAAAATAAGTGTATTCTAATGTACTTAGAAAACAAGTACGTCGTTAAAGCGAACAGCGACCGCTGGCACATCGCCCCGCAACGGAAAAGACGCAGTATAACTGGGCTCATGTCACACACAGAGCTCACCTTCGCACACAACAACATCTACCCCCAACTTAATATTGCATGTATTATAATTTAATATATACAATAATTATGAATAAAGTTCAACCATAAAACGTTCTAAAAGCAATCTCTTATATTCCGAAACACAAAATTCTGAGTGTACACTTTTATTGAGTAGCCTTATAAATTTTAACGACCATTTTATAGGATTTCGCACAATGAAACATTACCTATGAAACAGTCGAGACCCATCTAGTAATTTTATAAGTCTATTGATCATTTGTT
>DVQP01001661.1:0-14725 GCA_018231745.1 Danaus eresimus
ATTTTTAAGTATTTTTAAACATACGATGAATCCTCATTTTATTACCTCTGGAAGGTGTTTTAAAAAGAACCTTTAAATACTTGAATAAAAATACTAAGGATTTTATTTAGAAGGTGGATAAAAAAATTGTAAAATTGAAACACATTTTAAGCACAGAAATGATCTGATTCAAAATGTTTTTATTATGTCCCTAAGGGGTTTTTTTCAAATTGCTTTTTAATGGCATCGGCATTTGTAATTAAATTAACTCTCTAAATGTCACGTATGTACCATTAGCAGTTACAGTTGTGCGTGCTTCTTTGTCTTTGATAACGTATCATTTTATTCATATTGATATTCGATAGTTTATTCAAAGTATTAGGATAGGAAAATTATTTAGAAATTTTCGCTGAAAACAAACGTATTTTCGAATTAAAAAAATATTGTTTCATATTTATTTTAATGTTAAAATCTCATTTTTCTCGACATGAAATTGTCTTAGATGTAAAGTCACGAACAACCTTTTTTGTAATGATATCTAAAAATTTTGGATGTTTACATTTAAATGAAAGTCAGGTTTTGGGATACCTATTTTTATTTTTCTTTATATCTACATGTTTTCGACATTTCGATTAGTTTTCTGAAATCGTGATCAGGAGCAGACTAGATCTGTCCAATACTAATAAAAACGAGTAGATATGCGAAAAACTTAGTTTCATTTAAACCTTTCTCTGCGTCTCTGGTATAAAAAAGTGTCCTCCCCTTTAGAAATAAGGATTTAAGTATTTAATAAGTTTATTTAATATAACAGTACATAATAGGAAATTGTACATATATACAATTTTGCTCTTTTTATTAACGAGGCTAATATTTATGTTATTTTTATCATTTACATCTAATTTTCTTTTGTAGAAGATAAAATAAATTGCTACTGAATTAAATATTTTTTTATCCTATAAAACAAACGATAAAAAAAAGTATTTGGTGTAGGCCAAGAACTTTTAAAAATATAAGTTCGTCAAATTTTATTCATCTGCACAATATGGACAACATAAAAATCATTTATAAGAGAAACTTATTGCAACTAAATATACAGACATATTGAACTTTTCTAGAAAACCATACGGTTAAGTTAACTCAAATATTTTTTAAATCTAAACTGGCTAAAAGATTCTCTTTCAAAAAGGACAAAAATTAGACAATGGAGACTTAATATGAAGAAAGATTGTGAAATTTATCAACGATACAATGTCAAAAGGATTATTTGATTATTTTTAGTCAAATTACTATGAAGAACATTAAAAATATTTAAATAAATAATAAATTTTAAATGTAATTAAATATAATTTAGAGGCAAAAATTCAGATATAATAGCCAGAATTGGATTGTGATATTATGTTTCTGGTTCATTTTAATGTACCGATAAATAATATATATAGTTTGTAAATATTTTCTTGCTATCTAAAATATCCTCAGTGTTACTAAACATTCATGAAAAAGTTTAAAAGTATATTCTTTATAAATAATTTTATCAACAATACGATTTGTCTATTCTGAGGGGATAGTGATTTTTTTCACTTGATCCATCTGAATATCCCTTTCTATTACTTTTCTTTTCTTATTCTTTTACTTGAATTTTTTGAAATGTTCTAAAACACATACAAATTTATTTAAAAAATATATAATGTTTTAGAATTTAATACATCTATTTTATAAAATGAGGTAGCATTATGAAACCACAGTTTAGCTCTTAACTAACAAACTCTTTATGGAGATGTAATGGTCTACTCAGAAATTATTATAGTGGCATAATAACTACTTAAAATTTTATACATAATTACTCTATTTTTTGAGGTTTTTGCAAATGTACTTTAATATTTTATTGAATCCGGATTATATCAAAGCGATATATATTATGAAAAAAAAACACAAATTTTTACACAAATTGCTTTTATTCTGCTTTTTCTACTCATTATTAAACAAAAAATAATACGTTTATTTGACCATTGCTGGGTATATAGATAACGTAGATTATATAGATCACTCAAACAGAATATGACTAGAAGACCAGTTACGTTGAACAATAAGCTATAATGTGTCTCCGATATGACACTTGATGTATTACCTCACGTTTGTTTTTCCTCATCAATTACTTTAAAACTGGTAAATTTTTTCCACGATAGCAGGAAGAAAATTCATCAATTCACTATTTTCTCTGAATAATTTGTAAACTTAATTACTGAAAAACAATACAAATTATGTGAACATAACAAATGAGCGTTTATATTTCATTGTCACGACTCGTGTAACATTGTGCGAGTACTGTGACGTTATTAAAATGTATAAATAGGGACTTATTCTAAGGAAAATGTTTTTCCTGATACAGCTAGTTGTGACAAAACCGCATGTTTATTTATTTGAAATCTTTTTTTATTTTATTTTTTATACATGGCATTCCGAATTATTTAAAGACATAATAAAATGTTCCTCACTATCCTTAATAAAAAAGTTACATTTAGATTTCCTTTATTTTTTTCCTTTATTTACTTGATCAGATGTTTTGTGGTTATTTCATATCAAACACAAATATATTATATTTCTCTTTAACAATATTCTTGGAAATAAAGCATTATATTGTATACAGTAAATAAACTACGACGCATTCTTACTTACGGAACAAAGACATAGTATACACAACTAATTATAATATACTTTCACAGGCATTGAAACATTACACTTATATATTGTATCTAGTAAAGTCACGGAAACTTCGTTTGTTTGTATATTGTGAGGTGACACTGGAAGGCGTCATACGACACGTCTTAATGTGATTGATATACGGTGTGTTTGATTTTGAATAGCTTTATGCAATATATAAATAATACATTTTAATTACTCACATTTTTAATGAACAATCTGAATTTACTCATTTCACTTACCATCAATCACAATTATAAAAATCGTTGAAATCATTATAAACATATCTTTTCAATATAAAATTAATTATCAAATAAACTTTAGCACTCAAATAGCAATTAACCTTATTTCTTAAGTAATATTTAGTTATTTAAAATAAAAACAACCATTTTTTTTATTCTATTATTTGACTTATTTATTTCGATATGTTTATATAAATATAATTTAAAAATAGATTTTTAATGTAAATATGCTTATGTTGTTTTTTTTAAATAATAATAAATTAAAATTAAAAAAATACTAATCACAAGAAACAGCAGTTCGTTTTGTTATTTATTTTCTTTAATTTGTATCCGAGGAATAAAAATAAATTTTGATAATTGAATACCTACCTAGTATCTTGGCTATTATAAATATAATTTAAATATTTTAAAAACAATATTCTACAAAATAAAATATTGCTGTTTTACTTTCGAATAAAACCATTCTTTTCTATAAAACAAAATAAGTCCTTATCAGCGGGTTAGTACGAAACGAACGAACTCATACAACATGCGTGTTTTAACTTTGTTGTCTCTCCTTTGTGTGATTGCTGCCGGCTACAGCCAGAGCCACGATTTAGCTGTGGGTCAGGCTACCTACGGTGACGTCATAATTTACAGAGTAAACGAATATAAGTACGGCTTTCCTCTCGTTGTACGCACCAGCATACTTGAATATCCTGAACCAGGGCAGCACAACTACGCTTATATTCGAGCGATATATATCAAAGATCACTATAATGATGGAAATGGTGGCTATCCAACAATATCTGCTGGTGGTGTAGGACAGAGATTCGTAAAAATCAAGTTGAAGAGCCAAAGAAGTCACGGATTCAACTTCACTGTGACCATCTACGGAAGATACTAAAAATGATCTACAGTAATCAGGTTTTTTCCACGGTTATTACAACTTGAAAATACAATATGTTAAGGAATTTTGTAAATATTTCACTTATTTATTACAACACATGATAACAAAGATTAGTTTTTTATTGAGCGTTACATATAAACCATTTTCAATATAAAATAATATTCTATAATTTTTATAAAAAATAAAACGAAATTTCATACTATTTATTGAATTCAGTAATAAGGTCATTATTAATTACTTTATTTCCTTGAAATCAGGTTATACAATTTTATTTAATGAGTTGATAATTTTGTTTGTATTTTGATATAAATATCATGATAAGCGTGATATCAGTATTTCTAAAATAGTTTTGTTAACATAAAGCATTTTCAAACAATTTTTTCCAATTAAAGGCCAATATGACTATCAAGCACGGCATATTTATATATTTATTTCATATACATTAAAATATTTTTTTTAAATATGAAAGTCAGTTCTTTCACATAAGATATTAGCTAGTAAAAGTTCTTCTAAAATCGATCCAGCTTTCGCTTGATCAGGCGAGTAGGAAGTAATAATTTTTATATGTACCCTGCTTACATCCGTATACATTGAGTGAAACATTTTTATTTATATATTACAAAGGGACGCTTAAATTTTATTCATGTGGTTTCATAGATTTCCTTACATATGTATATATATTTCAATGAAGTTAAAATGTAAGAAATAAAAAGATGTAAAATATTTTCAAACGATGTTTACAGCTACGAAAGCAATCAAAAATCCGTTTTAGCACAATAACTTCAGGTTAAAGTTTACATTTACACAAGCCGATAAATACGTAATATAAGAGTATAAACACAATATAATAATTGGTAAAATAAGTCATGTTGAAAACCGTTAAAAAATATTAATATACGAGTAACGGGGGAAGTTATTATTTATTACATAAGAGACGACATTAACATTAAGTATTAAGCAGACGAGGTAACCAAGGATGAAGCACTGTAAAAGCTAGTATGAGTTTAAATACAATTAGTTTTAGACCTGAGCTACTGGTAATGAAAATATGGTGATAATGAAGATAACAACAACTTGGACCTTAATGTCAAGGAGTATTAAAAAACTTTTTGTATGTGACATAATGGACCAAAGTCTATTAAAATAAATAAATGCCTTTTCCTGGCATCATCTAGAGTAGGATTTAAGGATAGAGAGCAAAGAAGTTTCTCTTTGTCAGAATGTCCCAAAAATTCTTATTGGCGTGAGTCACATTTGGATCCTTCGCAGCTGATTCTTCAACATAGGGATCATATTGAAACTGTTTTTAGCCTGAACCTCTTATACAGTACTTATGAAACTAGATTTGAGACTTGTCGCTAGTAAGGTTAATAGCACTGAGAATGAAACAAGTCATGCTCTGCAGAATAGTGTCCACAATGTCGTTTCCGCAAATCGAAGGACTGTCCAACGAAAAGCTTAACTTCCTCCATAGAGGGAATATTTTCATCAACTAGCCTAATCCAAGGCGGAATTTAAAAATAATCTCAGAAAGCATCGAATGAAAATTCAGCAAAATCCAGTGTTCGAAATCCTGAACACTAGTGATCTTGGTACCTTAAAACCTCAAAAAAAATACGAATAAAAGTTCTGATATAAATTTATTTATATTGTGTCGATCGGTGAATTTATTTACTTTTGTTTGCGATATCCTGTCGTATCACTCTTTTGTAATTTATCTTGATTGTAAATAATATGTAATTAGATATTAATTATACCAATACATAAATTGGAAATAATTTATTATTTCCTGTTTGTACTGATATAAAAAATATATGAAATAAGAAATCCTTAACCTTATTTAAATAGCTTCTCTTAGTGTTAGTATCTAATCTTCGCTTTAAAAACTATAAAAATTTAGTTTAGAGTCATTTAATGTAACGTTTAAAGTATAAATTACACAAGGTTCTAAAGCAACGTCTAACATCGCTTATAAGGTGACGGTAAGTAGGTACTTCAGTAGTTATTAACCTAGCTTTGCGAAATGTATAACATAATTCTTCTGACTACTAACTTATAATAGCTCTGATTTCCATAATAATAGGCATAGAAGTTGTATTTAAAAAAATTCTCTTTGTTTATTTTTTATTATGGTAAACTAAGTTACAGATTTTATTAACAATTAACTTTAGGAAAAATCAGGCAAAGCGTATGAATTTCGATTCATCGATGAAATTAATATTTGTTAATGTCTTTTGACAGTAAAAAAAATACTTTTAAGAAGCATAATTTTTTATATATTTTATGAATACTGATTCCTCTAGGTATTTTAATTAGATGAACAAAAAGCGATGATGTTCATATTTTGTGCTTGACTAAAATCAAATGTCACCGGGTACTCAATTTCCGATGGAGTTACTAAAATGGTCGCTAAGGTGAGTTTCTCATTGGTTACCCAAAACTTACAGGATTTTTTTCACGTTTATAATCATGTTTGCAGTATTTATGTAGTTAAATTGATAAATTTAATTAAATTTATATAGGTATTTAAAATTACTCTCGGAAAAGGCTGCTCATATGTAAGTAGTACACTCACCATTCCAAGTAATAAACATACATTTCGCCGCTTGGATAACTTTGAAATGAGACCTTGGTAATATTAACCTATAACTAGTATTTTTTTTTTATTTCTTTGAAATCTTCAGAGGAAACAGTCATACTCAAAAAATTCTTTAAAAAATATCTGTACTAGTTTGTTTTTCATTTAACTTATCTCATCATGAAGTACATAAACTTCTGTACATTACGTCTTACGGCTCTTTAACATAAATCGTAAACATATTGTTTTCCTACAATACCATAATAACATTTGTTGAAACCAGATATTTAATTAAGTTTTTTTGGTTTATTATTTACATTTATACAATTTTTCTCTTTTTTAAGGCTTGATACAGATTTCGCTAAATTAACTAATCTGCGCATAAGGACATTTTTTATTCATGTTATGAATATTGACTAAGTATGATCTGTCATCATTACAGCAGTGTCGTTTGTGGATACCTTTTAATTTTTGTTATTTTAGTTTTTTTTGGATTTGGTTATTTAATATGGCTGTGATTATTATACTCTAAGAATGAATGAATCTTAGACCATAATTTACATAGCGAGCGAATAATATTTCTCTAACACGTAAATACCCATTAAACAAAATACTTCTTCTTCACACCAACGTTGATGTTTGTAAAATGAAGAAATGCCAACATTCCTTCCTAATATTTAAACCAGATTTTAACTCCTTTCAAATAATTACATTGCAGATATATATATACTTCATCTTCTTACACTTTAATTGTAAAATATTAAAATCGATTTCCTAATATATAACTTCAAATACTGCAACAATTTATTCTTGGATTCAGTTAGAGGAATATGTTTGCATCCAAGTTACACAGAGAAGGTTTTGAAGACCTACAGAACTTTGTGTCTACTACTTTGGATTGGAGAACTATAGCTGTTCTGCCAGGATGGTCTGCCAGGATATTATACTTTGCATTATTATGATTAATAGCTTCAAAATAAGACAAATCTAAGAGCCTGCAGGGTTTGGTAGTTCAGGTAATGATTGTGTTTTTGGGACTAAAACCTCTAACTATCCAGTTTTTGGTATCTACGTAAGCTTACAACGAATCGTTCTGATTTCCAGACTGAACTCATTCAGGCTTGACCCTTGAACGGGCCCTGCAAGCAACGGAGCTACAGGAAAAAGAATAAAGTCCCCTTTTTCCCTCGAATTACTTTAGCTATAGCCAACGCCTGTCTCGAGAGACCTTCAGTAGGGAAGGTAACCTGATGTCAATGTGAAGATATGTATGTAAAAATAACTAAAATAAAAATAAGCATACCATCCTAATTTCCTAACAAGCTGACAATGATTTCCGTCGATAAAAAAATAATGTTAACATATTTAAGTACTATAAATTGACACTCAGGAATGAAGTTCGTGTTTCTGAAGTGTTTTAAACTATATATGTAAAACCTAAGAATAATTTTTATTCATCGGAAATGGTAAGTACTACTTAACAATTTTATAAATACAGTTTCACGATTTTAAAACCATCATACGCAGTTTCATAATTTTAAAAAATAAATAATAAATAAAAAAAAATAATAAGGGACGCTGTTTGGAGAAAACCGAAGTAAAAAATAGAAAATTAATTTTTAATAAATATTAAAAAAATAAATAAACGTGGGGTGTTTTTTAAGATATTATCGAAATGATAATCACTGTACTCATATCTGTCAATAAAATATTTATAACAGTTGACATCATGCACCATATATTTTTGTCAAAAATGAGATATCCGTAAAAAAACTTACTTCTTAGTTACCCTAGGTGTAAACTCGAAAACCAATTTAAGCGTGCGCTGCAAAAACTATTGACAATACAACAAATTCTTGTATTACGGGTTTGTTGGTTCCATTAAGACCTAGAAAAATGTTTGTAAAAGCATATAACAAACTATCATAGTTTAATCACAATATTCATTTTTCTGTACAAAATAAATTAAGTCTTCTGAAGAAAGAACCTAAGCTAAATGTTGATCATAATATTAATCCTTACCCAAAATGAAGCATTATGTTATCAAAGCTATTTATGTACAAGTAAAATATATTTCATTTCATACCAATTGGGCCTTTTATTAAGCAGTTATTAGTAGTATAAGACGCTTGGAATTTGTACCTAATAGTGAATTATTTACCAAAGAGTTTTATAAACACAATATACCTAATATTAATCTTTTTTACTCCACCTTGAACAAAATTGTCATTGAAATCATCAAATTATTAATTTCCATTAGGTCTTAGAATGGTATCCCTACTAATGTTATAATAACGAAAATAACTCTGTCTGTCTATTACGTGTTTACGCCTAAACCGCTGAACCGATCTGATAAATTTGATTTTACAGATAGATGGAGCTCTGGAGAAAGTTGTTGGCTACTTTTTATCCCTATCTCGAACCTTGAATCCCAATCTCGATCCTGAACACACTCAGGTGGAACCAAGAACTGCAGTTTGGATTCAGTGTCCTAATGGCCGAGAACAAATCTGATTTTCTCGCGGACGGAGACGCAGGCAAAAGCTAGTTTTAAAATAAATAAAATTATTTTTAAGTAATTGTTAGTTAAAGGTACCGTTTCTCGCAATCAGATTCTATAAAAAAATTGTGTGGGTTAGTTGATTGTAAAGGCACTATCTGTTCTGACTGTTCTACCGTTTTAATATTTCTTTAACCATTTTGTTTTGTTTTTTTTACTGAGCGAAAGGCAATCATTTTTTATTTTCTAATAAGACATACTATTTTACAATTATATAAAATGAGTACTTGCCGCTCTGTGCTGGTGATGTGTATGTAAGTCAATTAAATACGAACATAAGTTATGGCTACTCTTCCTCTAGAACTCTGTGCACGCCCCATGGCTAAATCTTTGATCTCAAATAGCTCTAAAGTCAGAGATAATATCAAACTTTGACTTTTAGTCCCGACAGGTCAAATACAGATTCTAAGCCCCTTTAAGTCGTTTGGTCGTTGCCTGTTTTCTTGTGAATGTATGAAAGACATGTTACTGACAACATTCTTGTTAAGATGAAGTACACTTGATACCTTACTCACCGACTGCAAAGATATCTCTCGAGAACAAATGAAAGTTGATAGAACCAAATTTTTTTTTTAAATGGAGATTTTTATAAATGAGGTTTCAGATTAGGAAAACCTGAACATTTTCCAATATGAATACTGTTATTAATATTGTTTTTACATTTCATTACACATTGACTTTTAAAAATTTACTTAACAAGAACCTAATTAATCTATTAAAAAGTTTAGTAAAGCCTCTATTATTGCATAGCAACAACCAAAAATTTACCAAAAGCAATGAGAATTACTTTTCGTCAGAGTGACAACTCTTTTACAAACAAAAGCATATAAAAAATAAATTTATTAAAAATATTTGAAACGAAGTAAATAAGGAGAAGTAAATAAGAAATACAGAAGGAACTTTCAACTTAGGCTGTTGTCGATGATTCGACCAAAATGAATGTTTTGTATTGTACTCTTTCTATTCTACCAAATGTTGGATTTTTAACATATTTTAACTTTTTTAATGAAAAGTGTAGTGAGAGGAAAGTTTTGTCTTCTCACGAATATACCAAGATATTAACAACAAAATCATTTTATATCTACATGTACTGAATCATTATTTAGAAGCTCTTTTGAATTAAAGGTTTATATTAAGTTGTTTAACGTTTAAGAAAAATATTATTATTACAAAAATAAGAAAATAAATAAAACCTACGCAAATAGATATTTTTAGGTAAACGCAATAACCGAGCTAAATAAAGCAGAGTACATGTAATTTATGTGAAAATATAAATTGAAATATTTTATTACCTCACGAGAGGCTCTCCTGTTGCTTACACATATAAAACTCCCTAAAGGTTAATAATAGCAGAAAATGCTTTTTGACCTTGATTGCTACGGTTTACAAATAAACAATTAAGAAATTGATGAACCAATAACTTCTCGCGCCAAATTCTCGCCGCATCATTTTACGAATCAAAAAAAAAATATATATATATTTTCCTACTAAAAATGAATTTATACATAATGATAAAATTTCGTACATTACCTTAATTATGGCTACTATTATTTACTTTCGTCTATTGTCGATAATTTCACTACACCCTTTTTTGAATGAAAAATAATACATTGTGAGTAAAGAAATTATAGTTTAGAATATAATTGCCAATGCTATTTAAAAATCCTCGAGTACATAGTGTAAAGTATTAAAATTATTGTAAAAGACAAAATCTCGTTGGTTTAACAATTAACTAAATTTCTTTTTGACTCCTTAAAATCTGCAACGATTGTAAAAAATCTGTAATCATACACTCAGTAAGATGTCCAAGAAACATAAATAAAAGATCTCTTAGTAATTCACTCGAAATAAAATAACAAAAACAATACAGCAAGTCCTTCAAAGAAGAACACGGCAAAGAGACTACTTTCTTCGTCAGTTAATATTAATGAACATAAAAATATAACAAAGAAATCCGTCCTAAAGGTTTTGTAGAGCACGATTAAATAAAGAGAATTACTGGAAAATCCATAACTTAGATAAATAAAAATATTAGCACAAGTGAATTATTTTGTACAATGAATTGTAATTGGTCGAAAATATAAAACAGGGACTACTACCGATGCTTTCAAGTGGAATAATATTTGTAAAATAAGAAATAGGCTATCGTCTCAGTTAGCCAACTCGCTAATATATGGTTTAAAAAAGTGTATTTTTTTTTATGTCATAGTTCAAAATATGTTCCCACCTATTTAATTACACAGGAAAAAATCTTGTGTCTTTAAAATTTATAATTTTGTTTATTTTGCATGTTTTGTTTTTTTTCAGAATTAATAATGTCTACATTTTGTATATTAATAAAAATAAAATTAGTTATTAAACAGCCTCGGTAATTTATTAATCCAGTATACGTTGATGTTTCTTAGTATTTCTTAGTACGTACTTTCTTATAATGGTATAGTCAAATTAAATAATTTCAGAACTTTAAAGTTAAGATTCATATTTTACTATTTAGTTCTTTTAGAACGTAAACAAAAAAACTGCAAAATAATTCCATACCGAAGGAAGAAATTTCAATCATTAAACAAACATAGAATGACTTGGATAATAATAGATAACGTGTGTGAATTTATTATAAGATACATA
Source organism: Danaus eresimus (assembly GCA_018231745.1). Classification (NCBI taxonomy): domain Eukaryota; kingdom Metazoa; phylum Arthropoda; class Insecta; order Lepidoptera; family Nymphalidae; genus Danaus; species Danaus eresimus. The sequence continues at coordinate 11,571 of DVQP01001661.1, forward strand.
TTTCATAAGACGTTACATAGCACACACTCAAATTTTCATTCAAATAAAATGAATAAAAAACCTCAAATACAGTTTTTCATTAGGGAAAGGTTTTTAAGATTGTTTAGTTATGACATACACCACTGAAAAACAAACTAATTTAAACTGATTTTAAGACTAAACCATGCATCCTATTAAATGGATGAGTTGAAAGCTTAAATTACCCAACATTAAATATTTCAGAAGATGTAGAAACCAGTAATGGTTTTTGTAATGTAAATAAACAAAACATAATGACAACTTTTCAGGAAATTAAAAAATTTAGTAAATGACTCATATCATTTAATATCATGGATATCATAAAGTTTTATTGAAAGAAAATAATAATATTTGTGTTATAACAGGAACTACGTTTCTGTAACAAATTTAATAAAATACATTGACAAATCCGGTATTTTGAGTACCAAAAATAATCAATGTGTTGTTATTAGAATTTGATATATAAACACATTTATTTAAACCAAAATAACAGGGTAAGACAACTTTAATTAATACAGTTAAAAAGAAATTACATTTATGTATATTAACGTTTTTAACCTATAGTATAAAGAAATGAAAATAAATTATCCTCAAACAGTAATAAATATTGAAATGGATTGTTAAAACCATACACGCTACTTGTGCCAGTCACATTACCTACCCAATTAATATTGTGCCGTCGGTTGCGTTATTGCTCTATATTCAAGTAAGAACTGCAAAGGTCGTTAAATCCAACAACGATCTATTTATTGCTATAAATAAAATGAAATATAAATTTTAAACTCAAACAAAGAATTCAACTTTCCATGGATTCACCGTGCGGTCATCGGGTCCATCGCGTTGCAGGGAGAGGAGCTTCAACAGTGCCTGGGACTTGCGACCCAGGTTTAGGTTTAAGTCCCCCTATCTGACTCCAGTTTAACGCTCGCCATCGTCGTCCCAGTTCCTCTCTCTACCAAACCAAATTTGAAACGAACCTACTAGGCTGCTTTCAACGTACGACACGCCCAAGTCCTTTAGTAGATTGTAGAGATATTTGGCGTTTATACCTCTCGCTCCAACTTCTACAACATACAAAATTTATAAAGAACCTATTCTTAGTAAGTTAACCAGTGAGCTTTATTAGTAATATTTTTTTAACCTTGATGGCATGGTCTTTGAAATGTTGGATTTCCTAGGAATCGTGAGCGCTATTAGCACAACGCGCTTTAAAATTCTCGAATATAATAATATGTCTGTTCGGGACGTTGACGTACAAATATCTTCTGGGATTGATATTGCTTCTCATACGTATCCATCATTACAGTCCAATTCGAAGCCACTTTAATGATAGAGTAAAGTTTGACGTTTGATTTTGTAGCTCTAGTGCCTTCTCTCACAAAACATATTGCTAGTGGTTATCGAGAGACTAACCGCTTCACGTAAGATTTCTAGGAACCTATCGAGACAATGTAAGTATTGACCGCTATTCAGGAGTGCCGCTAATTCCACAAGCAAATACTTAGCATAATGAGATCTAAGACTTTCGCGAGTGTTCATTTAAACATTACTATTATTCAGATAACTTTCCATATTTTATAATTTTAAAAAACTACATACTCCTGACGTTTTGGTTACTTTTCAGCAACCGTGATCATGATAATTTATATATCGTCTATCTGTGATCACGGTTGCTGAAAAGTAAGCAAAACGTTTTCACGTTTGAAATGCTAAGACGTGGCCGGGTGTCAATGGACTCCTGGTAGTTTCAAATCAATGATTCACCATGGGACCCATATGTGTCAACTCTATCCGAAGTGAAAGTCGAAGAACAATGATCTCGGAATACTCTCGTCTCTTTTTGTCTTAATCTATGAAACCCCAAGTTTTTCTATCTACAGAATGACCTACTTACTTAGTTTAGGACATTCAATTTTTTTTTAATTCATAACCTTAATCACTGCTATTATTAAATAATTTATAAAATTCAATAAAATTATTTTATTAAAACTTTAATTTACAGATTGTATTTTTAAAATTATTAATTGCAAATCTAGTTCGAGAATAACATAGTTTTAATCGGATTAAAGTTCCGTTTTCATAACCACATTAAACATTAAATAATTAATTAATGTTAAGTTGGTCTACCTTTTGATGTTGTGGAGTTGGCTTGTGGAGTTGGCGGAGTAATGTATATAGTAAAATAACCCCGATGTCAAGGTGGCAGCGCCATCTTATGACGGGTAGACGAGTTTTAGCTAAACGTATACTAGAATTTTCCTATTGTTAATGTATGTAAACAAGATTAAGGTGATAAAAACGATATGTCCTGCGAGTTTAATAAGGTAAATATTTATTATTTCTGTAAAATACTATGTTTCATTGCTAATTAAACCGACAATAACATAATAATGGCAGCTACGGTTTTTGACATTGAATTTATCAACTTTGAGCAAGCACTTAGTTATATTGGCATTAGCAGTTCCGATTTATGGCTTATAGAGTGTCGTCACATTTTCTTCGAAATTGACTGAATATTTTTTGTTTGTCTCTGTGGCAGCCAGACCAATAGTTTTTTTATTGTATACAAATAAAATGCCTCGGTATGAAGTGATTTTTTGCAGCACGCGATATTAATAAGATTTTTTCCATTTTCAGTGTTTCTATCATCAAACAAGTGTGTTATAGAAGACTTCCTAATTAAAAGCTTCAGTATAATTATCTTAATATTTAGCTGACTCTACAGGTAGCTATTCATTTTAAAATGTTTTTAGGTTCATTAAAACTGTAAACTTTATTGTTATGTAATATGATACCATATTTGCTTACAACACGTGTTTGGTTATTGAATCGTTATATGTATAAGTACTTTGCATTCGTTTTTTTTAGTTTATTTTAAACTAAAAATATAAAGCACAAAGTTATGATATCATATCTGTGTTCCATGAATTCTTTATCTTTATTATAAGTTGTATAAAAACTAAGCCCATTGAAAAAAAAATACGTACAACGTGTTGTGTACACCACCTCAAGTCATAAAGTAATTACAATATACAGGGTTACAGGGTAATATGTCACGATCCTTTTAAAGGGTTATAGTTCTGGACAATAGCTATCAAATGACCCCCAAAATGCTTATGCAAAAGTGTATCGTTTTC
>DVQP01001662.1:0-14724 GCA_018231745.1 Danaus eresimus
TAAGATGTCCGATTCTCTCTGGCATGCTCTTATTGTTCGCTTTTCATTGTGAACATAAAGGTTTGTCCAGAGTTCCATCGATAACGCGCGATCCTCCCAAAGATACATTACACTAAAGGCTTTCATTTCTCCCAAATTCAAAAGCCTCCATTAATGTTGTTTTGTTATTGCGACGTAATAATCGTAAATCTTATAGTATTTACTTAATCAAATAAGATTTTTCAAAGTAATTATAACTTATAACGTTAAATTATGTGTCATTTATTTACGTTTCTTTTTCTTTTGGAATTGAAATTAAATGTTTTTAGCGTCTCAAATAACTACGTTTGGACTTTATATGTGAAAGGTTTAAATAACTGAGATATAACCTGTTTATTATGAACATTCGTGTTTCATTTGAGTCATTCTGGATATTTACCATCACATTTAAGATGTGTTTCAAGGCAAAAGAAATACAGATAAATTATACAAAAGCAAAATGTTGTATGCAATTTGATGATATCTGTATGGCTGCTTAATAAATTAATACGAAGGTTTATTTAAAATATACATGTTATTTCAGATTCCGAACTCGAGGAGTTAGGTGAACAGCTGCCTCGTTACCGACCTGACTCCATAGCGGCCCTTCGCAGAGCAACCAGGTTCACGGAACCAGAACTCAAAAGATTGTACCGCGGCTTCAAAGCAGAATGTCCCACGGGCGTCGTCAAAGAGGAGACCTTCAAACTCATCTACTCCCAGTTCTTCCCGCAAGGAGGTAAGTTGTTGAGGTAAGATGAATCCATATGGACAGTTGTCCAATGGACTATAAAAAGGAAAAAAAAACTATAAAAATGAAATACAAAAACTTCAAAAAAGTGAAATAGTTAAAAAGAAGCTGATAACAAAATAAAAGTTTTTTAATACATTAATTAATAATAAAATTTCTAATAGATGAAAGTGTTCATTTTTCCAATAAAAGTTCCGTTCAATTTTTCAATAAAAGTTCCGAATCCAAAAGTTTGTTTTATTAAGCCCCAACGAGATATGAAGCTAACAAAGATTTCAAAAGGTAAGTAAATATTGATGATTCTAATATTTACACTTGAGTAGGTTAATTTTTTCATTATCTCGTTAAAATATCGTACATGTGTATTAATGATTAATTCTAGAATAAGTTAAGCAAACTGATTACAACTTGGAACGCTAGTAATCCAATAAAAAGGGAAATTTCATCACGTTGAGTGTGGGTGTGGGTTAGCTATGATTCACAGAAAATGTTTTGGGGTCATTTACGTTATTAAAATGTAACTACTTACCTTCGTATGATTGCTACAGTTAAGGAAAACTTTCGCAGTCTTCGGTTTTCTTCGTTCAGTGAAACATCATACATTATTAATATAAATGGTTAAATAAATAGTAATATGAACGGGTGAATGAGGAAATATTATAAAAAATATTTCTCTTCCGATATACTACATAATTATAAAATGCTTTCGTAGTTTAAAAAATATATATCAAAATTAACACACACATTGTTGAGGAATAATGAATAATAATATTGAACACGCCCAACCTTTATAAAACAGTGAATTTTAAAATAGTGTAACATAATATGATAAATATTTTCTGACTCATATAAATTAATTACTTTAATGGCTCTTGAAAAAAGAAACAGGCAACAGTCGGGGTTGATCTGCTAATAGGTTTCAACAAAGAGTTTTATTATTTCAAAAATATATATCTGTTTATAAATTGAAGTCTTTATTTCATTTTTTCCTAAGAAACGTTACCTTACAACACAAGAAATAAAGAAGAAAAGAACTCTTGATTAAAACATCACGAAATTGTCTATTCTACCATAAATTTCTTAAAATATGTAAGTTTCCAATAAAAAGCCTTAAAAAGAAAAAGCTGAAAGGGAACTTTGAGCAAACCAATTAAAATTATAGGAAACGAACTGAATATTGAATAATGATAAGAGAAAATTAAATGCAAAAAAAACATGGCTCCCGTAGTCCTCAAGGTCCGTACCGTCTCAGCAATTCTTTTTGTGAATTGCTGAGACATTTTTATCCCACCTTCAATAATGTAATAATGCTAAAACATTTTTTATTCGGCAATCTAAAATATACATTTTTATTCAATAATATTCTTTGAAATATTGTAATCTATACAAATAAACGAAATTGGCTTGTCTGTTTGTAATATTGAAATAACCGTTTTTTACTACATGCAATCATTATGTATACGGTACATACACCAAAATATTGATTTTTATAATTTTTGTCTATCTGTCTGTGTTTATTCCGGCTAATCTCTGAAATGGCTGGATCTATTTTTACGGGACTTTTATTGGTAGATAGCTGATGTAATAAGGACTAACTAAGGGTACTTTTTATCAAGATCCGGAATCCCTATCTTGATATTATAACTCGCGACTGGGAGGCACGACGCATGGGGGGCTTAAATTATTTTTCATTGTTTCTTATTATTATCCTTACGCAGACGGACGCAGACGGAGTCGCGGATAACAGCTAGTATACAAACGCATTTTAATTTTACAATTCTCGTCGAAACGCATTATAATAAGAGGGAAATCATTTTAGTAACTAAATATACGTTTTGTGCGATATAAATAAACTTTTAATCCATAATTATTCGTTACTTAAGTACTCTCTTTAAATGTATCTTAAATGGAAAATAATGCTCAAACCTTATTGAATACAAGAAATTAATTTAAGCCACAAACAAAAGAAATAACTAATCGTTTAATCAAGATACTATGTTGATTACATATAAATATAACTCTCGTTATAAATCACTTGTTAAAATGCGTATTTCACAAAAAAGATTCTAGCTAAGAGTTACACAGAGTTGTTCAAGACGTGTTTAAATGGCAGTAGCGGCTGACTACACGCGGGAAAACGCGGTTAGCTTTGACTATAATACAGTGACTTTAATAACTACCAACTTCCGCTCAAAGGATTTCAAACGAAACTTCATGCTTCTCAAAGGCTTATTAAATCTTATATAAAAGGAAAAGGAATAGTTCAACTGTGAAACAAAATATATATCTAGACTTTGCCAATCATAAACCAAACCGCGTAGGGCGATTCAATTCAAACGATAGATATACGCAAGGGACGCGAGTGATAATTCTAAACTACGAGCCTGTTATCGGTTAGAAGAGCCGGCCACAAATTCACGATTCACGAAATACAACCCACATTGCTTACCCCAACGGAAATAACAATCATTCCCATAAACTAACCGTGAAAAAGCAACGTTGTTTTACACTTCTTAACCTTTGGGAAAGGTCAGAGGGCGGATAAAACTATTATGTTTTATTTCCACTATTTATTCGAAAGCATAAACCTTAAATATAACAAAAAAAACAAGCTATACAGATTTATATTGTATATCATTTCCATGTTTATTTTATCGCCATAATTAAAAACCTTTCTTAACTGTATACGCAAGTAAAACTCTTTTAAAGAATTAAGAATATTTGCTTTTATAAATGACGTTATTATCGATAAATTTATGATAAATATTTCACAAATAATAAATACAAATGTGTTAAATGTTTCATTAAAATTTCTTAATTAAAAAGACATAGTCAAATGATTAAAAAGGATTTAATATAGCAACCGCAAACATTAACAAAACAAGCTTTTACAACCGGGATGTTAAAGGGTAAAAGGTATATGTTTAGTGAAAAAGCTCCGTGAAAAATATCTTGAATTATTATTATAATAATACTTATGAGAAGCCTTAGAGAAATATTTTTTACCAACTTTAAAGATTACCAAAAGAATCAATTCCAATTTTAAAGATAAACATTTGTAATAGCAATGAAGTTAGTTATAATTAATTATTTTAAGATCCTTCGTTCCGAAATAATTAAGGCGAAGTAAGAAAACACTAATTTATTAGCTATGATAAGCATTTAAATAAAAATTCTCTTGTATTATAACTTTAACTCAAGTTAAATCATTTCTCCAATCGAAGTTTTATATAAATCGTAACACTTTTAACACGGAAAACTTCTCAATTTTACCGATAGGTACAACACTAGTTAGTCAAGTGACAACCCTAGCTACATCACCTTTTTTGAAATAAATGTTGGCAGCACTGTTTTAAGGGAAATAGCCAAATGACTGTCATTAAATTGAAAAACTCCGATAGCGAATCGAATATATATTGATATTAAACTAAAACACTTGCTTGAATGTTTTACTAAGATGTAATTTATGTATTACTATATCTCAAAAATTCGGATTAACTCATTATCAATTATCTTATTGCAATGTTGGTAGAAACCAAAATTATTATAAATAAAAAAAATTACTATTCAAATGGGTATTATACATTATAATAATAAATAAAATCAAACAACTAAGATTAGAAATTTGTTAAAGACGTACTATGCGCAGAAGCGTACTAATGCCGCCCAACTGCGCATATGTTGGTAGCATTGAGCGTTTCCTCCAAGCCGACTCGACCGGACTGCGGACGCCATTACCACGCCACCGGATCACTTATCTGTCACTGTGTTGAGTTTTTGTGTTTAATCAAAAATTTAACTGATTTCTTTATTGTTTGTTACTATAAAAATCAATAACTATATAATCGTAAAATGGCGGATGAAAAGAAGGTACATATTACATCGTAATATTATCAAAAACTACAGTCGCAGACATGGCGTTCTTAGTCATATAGTGCAATGTGGTTACTTATTAAATCTAGTGTGTATTTCGTGATTCTAGTGATTGATTTCTAAATTCGATTCCAGGGTGAAAGCGAGCACATCAACTTGAAAGTATTAGGACAGGATAATGCTATTGTCCAGTTCAAAATAAAGAAACACACACCTCTAAGAAAGTTGATGAATGCGTATTGTGATCGAGCGGTAAGGTTTTTCAATTTATCAAATTATTAACATTACTAAAAATAGCCGTTTCGATATATTGCGTTTTACTTTAATTCAAAATTCTTGTACTTTCAAAGTTTTCCGTTAATGGCAGCTAAGCTCTCGGCACCGGTTTCAGAATTGTCTATTTATTGTTAATACATATTAATTCCATAAATATACATCTAAATATCTATGATAGCTTCCTTTTAAACTAGTCACAATCTCAATTGTATGATTGGAGTTATACCATTTATGGTCACCATTTTTGACAGTAAAAAATTAATCAAGCGTTTTTCGTCTTAACTATTCTTCACATGTCCGTTACACATTTATTCAGCCTTATTACTATTTTTGTCATTAACATCTATGAATAGACATTTCTTTAATTACAATTCACAATTTTAATATACAATTACAGGGTCTATCTATGCAAGTTGTTAGATTCAGATTTGATGGTCAGCCTATTAATGAAAACGACACACCGACATCACTTGAAATGGAAGAAGGTGACACAATAGAAGTTTACCAGCAGCAGACGGGAGGCGTTCTAGTGTAATATAACTTAAGGAACTGTCAGTTTTGTGGGAAAATCGTCATGATGTGCCCATACAACATTAACATTAAGTTAATTTTAATACCATCTTTTGTATCCGTATGTGAAATGTCTATAATGTCCAGGATACATGCCCACAGCTGATAACAACTGTATTATGTGCCCTGGGTGTTTATAAAATCTTTTGGGGATGTGTGAGGTAAACCAAATGAATCTAGGTAGCTTCAAATCCTTTGTGATAATGTTCAGTTGACATGTCTAAATTGTGACCGTATCAATGCTGAAGCGCCGGCATTCTGTTTCTGTGGTTAAATGTAATTTATTGGACATGCTCATAAGTTGTCAGAATCTTAACGCTGATGTACCTATTTGAAATAAAGTAAATGTAATGATTTTGTGTGTTTATTTTATGGCTTCATTAAACTTTATAAATATGGGAGTTGATATATTGTATTCTCGCTCATGAATCTAATATTCTGTTATAACAATTAAAATTGAGTTAATCATCACATGTACTCATTTGTCTTTCTAGTAATATGCATTAGAAATATCACAAAATGTTAATTCTAGCGATAACATGATATAATCAGTGCAGCAAAACTAGTTCCTAGGATTAATTTTTATACATAGAACAACCTACGTCGCGAGAAATGTTTAAAAATATTCCATATTGATTTAAGAAGCAGGAAGGTCGTTTTGTTTACAGAACCTACTGGTATATAATTTGTCATTTATCAATAAATTGTTTTCGAGATTTCTCATAATTACCGAACAAGAATATAATCTGTGACAAAGTCATAGACATTTTAAGATTTCAAACCTATTTAATATGAATATAAAATAATTACATATTTTCATCAATTTTTGTTCTTCATATTATATTTTTTAATTATTTCCCCATAGTACGACTTATATATTCAACAGTTTCCGAAAAATGGAAAGATGAGAATTCAATTACTTCCGAATTCCGAAGATAGATTTGTAAGCTTATAGATGTTAGAAATGTTTAGCTTATATCATTTCACATAGTAAATTTACTTCGTCATAGTGTATGTTATTTAGTTTTGGGCAAATAAAAAACTGCAACTATGATGGATATTTTTTTTTCTATGTCCTACTTTAATTCCTTATTTGAGACTTATATTTTCAAATTGTATTGCCGTATGATAAGATATTTAAAGAGATTTGATTAAAGTTTAAAAAAAAACCTTACGTCGGTTGTTAATAATTTGTGACTTAAAAAAAAAACTTAAAAGCATATTTATTAAATGTTTTTTGGATCATAATTGAGAAACCTAATGTTACCACCACCAAGTAATATCTCTATTGAGCATGATTTTTTTTTTCTATTAATGCAGCCAACACAGCGCAGTACGCACACTACGTATTCAATACATTGGACCAAGACCGAAGTGGATTGTTGAGTTTTGAAGTATGTATGGCATAATATAATAATAATATACATTTGTGATTTTTTTTAAATATTCTAATGTATAAACCTCTAGCAATAATTGTGTTAAAGACATTAATTGACATGTGACTTACAGGAATTTGTGACCGGATTGTCAGTATTATCGAGAGGAACGCTCGAAGAAAAATTAAAATGGACCTTCTCTCTATATGACATCAACGGCGATGGTTACATAACTAAAGAAGAAATGACTGAAATTGTAACTGCTATTTATGATCTGATGGGAAAAATAGTAGAACCGATGATCGATGACGAGGCTGTGCGAGAAAAAGTAGAAAGGATGTTTCAGGTACATGTAAAAGTAAACAATTTTTAATTTGATCGCATCTATTCGTGGAGTTTGAATTGTAATAGCTTAGATTCGATTTATATTTCTAACGTAAAAACGTTTATATAAACAAATATACATTTTAAATGATGGCTATCTTTAAAAATACAGTTTTACACGTTATGATAATTAAAAATGAAATAAGCTGCTTTATTTTATAGAAAATGGATCTGAACCGTGATGGTGTGTTAACATTGGATGAGTTTCTCGACTGTTGCCTTCGCGATGAGGACATCTCGCGCTCTATGGGTGTTTTTGACAGCAACTTCTGACGCCCCGCCAGGCGTGTACGACGCTGGCCTTTATAGAAATAGATTTTTGTCTATTGCTTTACCGCCATCCATAAGAATTTTATATTTAACATACTTTGACATACTTTCACGTATATTATTTTGACATATTATTCACACAATAATTTTGATTACCTCCGTTCTGTTCTGTCAAACTTTGAAACAATGATTAATTATTAACGAGTGAAGCTTAATTTATTTAATATGTATAAGTATGAATGGTGATGACACATAATTATATACAACATAATTTAATTATAACATTTTCAGATGTGAATATTAGACTTTCGTATTCATATCTGTTTCTCGGATACTTAAATCAATCAATTGTGTCTTACAAGTTTTGATAATAATGGAAAGAGGAACAAAAATAATATTTTTAAGGTCTTGGTCTAATGAACTTCGAAAAATTATCATCTTTAATCTATTAATGTAGTTTAACTTTCTAAAGCTTAACAAATCTTTCTTCCTTGTAAAAATATAATTAAAAAAAATATTAAAAGAGTTTGTCTGGTATTTTTTTATTGAACTTGTAAATAAATTTTTACAGTTCATTTTCTAGATATTTGACGTATTTGTTTTAAAACTATTTCCCGCGATTTGCTCTGTCATGAGTTCTTAACGCCACTGTAAGGTTACAATTTCTTGAAAATGGCTGCAGCCGTCAAAACTTAAGACATTTGTAACATTTGTAGGGACGCTTGTTAATCTTAATGCCAAATCGCATGTCATATGTTTAGAATTTGTGAAAATTTAAAAATAACAATGTTCTTACAGTGAATTATTTATTTATTAATAAGATCCATATATAAATGTGTAGAAATGCCATCAATCAATGTCAATGGCTGTGTAAATCGTAGCTATGTATAAAAATGTGTAGATAGAGATAAAAGTAACAATTGTAATTATTTGAATACTTATTTTGGCATTTTATGGAAGTTTTGAAATAATTTTTATTTGTTTATATATATGTGTAAGATAAAAACTTTAATTCAAAGATTTATAATTTTCAAAACAAATTTGAAAGACAATTCTCTCGGGCTCTTAAATTTCATTCATCATTTTACGTTAATTTTTGTCGTTTCCAAAAATATTTCAGTTTATTTTACTCTTTACAAATTCTAAGTAAAGATTCTTGTCTAAGTAGACGTCTATTGTTTCATATTTGGAACCCTCATCAAATTTATTTATGACCTCGGTATAGAACATGAGATAAATAAGTCCCACCCTTATGGGCCACTAGCGCCATCTCACTCTGTCAAGGCATGTTTCTCTATCTTTGTCGCGTCTATTATCGTCATATTCGCAATAGCCTCTAAAACGCCTATAACTTAACGAATCAAGAAACGTAAAAACATCCCTTATAAATGCAGTGACTTAGACAAGAGTCTCCAGTCTCTGACTCTGAGGCAACCGATAACCGTGAAACAGATCATATACACATAACAAAACGTCTCCGCGAACATCTAATCCCAAACTATAAATTTAGTTACATTACTTTATGTATTAATTTCGTGTCAGTTAATCTTCGTTTTTCTTTTTATAAATAAAGAAAACTAAATAAAACATCAACACATTCAAATAACCGCCTAACAAATTGTCTTAAAAATCTCTACGTCGGTATTCATGATTGAATGAAATTTCGTAACGGTGTTACCCGATCATTAATTTGTTTTTATTATTGTAAATGTTCTCATGTGACTTCCATCAATATACCTTTACGTATGTTTCTTTAAATTATTCCGGCCATTTTAAATAGAATATAATTATTAATGATACCTGTTAACAAAAAACTTAATATACAGTTATCCTCACTGTATTTATGTATATGTATAAGTTGCCCCTAGTTATATTAATATTACGATAACTTTAAATCCAGCCCAATATATTATCGATATAAATTCCGTGAAATTCGTGTTTAACTAAAATTCGTGTAATGCTTTGATCCCATTTGGGCATATGTAAATTAAAAATAATTGGTGATAAAAATATATATGCGATTAATGTCTATGTAAGTAGAAGCACTTATTTAAAATGAATAAATGATTTATCATTAAACCTGGTTCATGGCCACCTGAAGAAAGCACTGCCACTACATTAAAAGTAACAGATTTGTTAAGTTCGTCATGTACGACTTCAGATTCTTCAATCATTATTTTTTTTTATTTTACGACCTCTAAATTTTTGTAGTAATTGACTTTATTTATAGTTATTTATGAAATTCGTTTAACCTTTAAATCGTTATTACGATGACATATATAAATATATCATACGACATAACTTATTATGCTATATATTCCCAAAGATTTAAACCGACCTTCTTGGATTAAGTAAGTTGGATTTTTAATACAAATCAGTTGTTTTTGTTTAATCTTTATTGCTTATACACACGCTTAAAGACAAATGACTCCATTTTATTATTTGGTAATTGAAACGGACCGCTTGGTAATGCTATATATTTAAAAAATATCTTTAATTTGATATTTTTGTTCTTTTCACGACGATACTCCTATAATAAAGAGAATGCAATTATAAAATACTCTCACACGCAGTTGTTCTAAATTTAAAATATCCATTTACAAGCATACATTATAAAGTAACAAGCAAATATGTTTCATGATCGTAATTTTATTTTAATTTTTATCGATAGTTCGTTGTTCTAAACAATTGTCTAAACTTAAAAATATTTTTTGGACTTATCGTGAGCTGTAAATATTTATTGTAGGTGAAAACAATTACGTGTATACTTTAATAGCGAATGTTAAAACGGAACCAAATAATTAGGGGACACATTTACATACCTTTTTTTCTTCTTTTATTTAATACATGATTGTTTATTTGCCTATATTTTTAAGTTGTTTTCTTTTATAATAGTGAAATATTTGACGAGCTTACATAGATAAGAATTATAACATAATCTTTTATGTTATTTATTAATTTCTATATTAAAATTTTCTCAATAATTTTATTTGTTCTGTGAAAGACTATGATTTTGTCAATATTGTGTTGTCATACGATCAGCTTAGATACATTTACATTTGTGCCAAAGTTTTAAGCTAATCATAATTTTTGATTCATTTTAAACCTAAGTACCACCAGTCCTATAAATGTGTTATTACGTCATTGGCTTTTATATTTTATAATTCGTGGTGTAGATAAATTGTTCTCTGGCACTTAGCTAGGCCTATTAGATTATAAATAATTCAAATATTTTACGAGTCCATGTACGTGTTATTAGACGACTTGGGTGTTTGTGTTTTACTATCGGTAGACAAATAGCTATTCTTGTATGTACTATAGATCGCGCTCTAAGCTACATGAGTAACATATCAGTCACTATTCAGTAGCTTTTACCTTTAGATATAATTATGAAAAAATATTGAATTTATTAAACAAATCAGCTTCAATCTAAACAGATCGATGGGAATTTTATTTTTAGTTAGTAAATTCATAAATATAAATGTTGTAATTGTATATTTTCTGTCGCTATGTCTCATACCAGAAACAATAACAACGCAAGTAAATGTCGGTATGGACGAAGTATTAGAAACGAAACGTGTTAGATATGTATTTGACTAATGAATTGTTTATTTACAAATTGTATGTGTATTTTATAGAAAAAAATAAATGAAAAAGAAATACAAACAATCCGTTTTTTATTTTTATATTGTGCTTTCACTTTAAATAATTAAAAATGTTAAGAACCGAGGACAGAGAAATGAAAAACAATTAAATAGACTAATTTTATTCTTACGAGTTCTCGATGGAATATATGATAACAAAGTTTTATTTACGCCAATATGATAATTAATTAATATAAAAACCGCTAACATTATCCGAAACATATTCTATGTTGAGCAGATCATAATGACTCCTTAATGTAAAAATATATAATTTTATATATATGTAGGCACATTTTCCTTCAATATACCTAACGTCATATTTCACAAACTATATAACTATTTGGTGGCACAACTCGTTTTTAAAAACTAACCTTATAATGTATGAGACTTGTCCAAACAACTGACATACCTTGCTGGACACATGTTCAAATCTAATAATTTATTCAACATCAAATATTTGTGTATTTATTGTACATAGAACCTTGAACGAATTAATTACCAATTCAAGACGTTTTTTCTATAACGCACCTAATAATGATTTATATTAGAGAGCTAAATGCCATTGTTGGACAATTTTGCAATTATTACAATTAAGCATAAACCAAATATTTTATAAAAAATATTTATAATTAAAATATAATTTGTATACAAAATACATAATTTGATTGTAAAATAAATCGTAATTAATTTAATTATATTCTAAAAATTACGTTTATAGATATTAAAAATACTGTATTTAAAAAATAATATGTTGTAATACATAAAACATCCATCTATCGCGCATGTCGCGTGTAATGCATGGAAAATATTATGTAATATATGACACAAAAATATTAATTTATACTGTGTATGTGAATTTTCGTATAAATTAAAATATTTTTGGTATGAGAATCGATGGTACTTTCATGCAATATCTGTGCCACGCTGCACCATAACGTTTTCTACATCTCTTATGATCCCGCCATGAACGGTGGATGAGCACCAGCATCGTGATGAGAGCCGGGGCGCAGGCTAGTATCTGTCGTGAGAGTATACCCGGCAACGCAAGTGCTGTGTGCATCAATATGTCCCCCGTATAGTTCGGGTGGCGCAACCTGCCCCACATGTGAGTCATTAACAATTTTTTACCGTGAAACGTTGGCATTGATTCTAAATCTGAAAAGAAATAATTTGTAGACCTTAAAATTCCTTTACTGTTTGTACTTGTCAATTTTGAAAATTATTATATCATGTTTATTTTGTATAATTAATCAATAAGTCACATGAATATCAAAAAATATATTTTCACAGATAAGGTTAAAATAGATAGTTAATTAATATGAAATTAATCAAAATTACAAAGAGAAATCACAAACACATGTGCACGGATAGCATTTATATTAATAATGAATTTTAATTGACTGCAGTTATATTTATATGAATAAATTAGTACAAATAATTGATAGAAACAAGGAAAATGTGTTAACTTACTTATCACTTTGGGTTGTAGAGGATTTTCTCTAAGTTCATGTTTTATATTATTGCTTGTAAGTAATAATAAGAAGCCCATGGAATATACTATAGTGGCGGTCACAAGTAAATAGTAGGGCATAGATAGGCCTGTGTCCATGATGTATTTGGATATGGTTGTGAATAAAAATGGGTACAGAGTACTTGATACTGTCTGAAGGTAACCCAAACCCTCGGAATGCCAATAAAATGTAGTGGTAATCTGTTTCTCTTTCATAATGAAATATAAAATATATATCATTTGCATCCCGGCATATATAAGCACAGTCGGTTTTAACTGCACTGTATCGGAGATGCCTTTCAGAGACTCCCATTCGATATCATTTATATGTCCTTGTATCTTAAATCCATGTTCAAACATTATTATTGTCAGAATAAGCTGGAATAATAATTTTTTTTTTTTAATATTATTTTTTATTTCACTATAATAGTTTGCTGAATTAGATTATTTATTTAAAAGTTATACTCACCGCAGTGATGTTACTTGTTCTCGCTAACCAGAGCTTAATATTTATCTTCCCAAATCTATCATGTATCTTTCTCCCCATAAAGAAGTCATAAAGGAAATGGCCAGAATTACCATATGTATTTAAATTATCCTGGTTGTTAAAGCTCTTGAAGTACAAAACAGTGGCTAAAAAAACCCCAATCAAGTACGATGTACTCGCCATTTGTAAATATGAACGAAGAATGATATTTCTATCAATTATATTGTAATAAAATAATGCAAATAGGATGATTATAGAAGAAATAGTGGCAAATAGTGCGTTGAAACAGAATTTTTTACCCTGTTTATCAATTTCCGTTATACCAAACATTCTTGATGAAGCTAAAACAGCTTGAAGAACATATTGCGCAATGACCAAAACTGTTGTCGGTAGACTGAACCACAATAATGGTGACTTGTATGGATATATTTCATGAAAACTTTTTAATGAGCATGAATTATGGCAAGATATTAGAATGTAGAATACAGTTATTGGTATTAAAAAATATAATGAACAAGAGCCTATCAATCCCATGAAATCATATTTGTCATTTATCTGTGATAGTGTTGTGGAACTCGGTAGAGGAGTTGAGAGTTTTCTGGTAACCGAATGGGATTTTTCCTTGATTGGCTCTTCGGGTCCGTCTTCGTCTGAATAATTGCCTACAGACTTGCTCATAGATTTACTATGGGATTTACTCAAACTCCGGTTAATGTCTGCCACATTGTCTATAACATCTTTGAAGCGGCTCGACCTTCGACGTCCTGAATCTTCAGACACTCGTCTGTTCCTCAGTTCATATAAGTCGGGAAGTGAGGACACATTATCTAGACCATTCAATTTATCCGTAAGCAAGGGATCTGCACTTGATACTGAAGAGGCCGCATCGTCACTAATATATTCTGACCGTCGTGTTCGAGTCGCTTTCAGAATCTCAAGTTTGGAAGAAATATTAAGTAGTTTTACTTCAGCATTCTGTCTGATAGTTGGTCGTTTAGCTGGTGATACTTTTTCCTCTTTATTTTCCTTAACCGCTCTAGAAGGAGACTTCCTAGCTGGATACTTAGGAGCAGGCTTACGACTTGGCGACTTACGGGAGGGAGATTTTTGAGCAGAACGTGCTGTTGGCGAAGTTTTCCTAGTTCTACCGGGAGAGCGCGTAGGTGAAACTCCTTTCCGAGTGCGCGGTGGGCTGGCTTCAATTAAACTTTGTCTTATTCTACCACTTCTTGTAGACATTTTGTTGTACTAATTAAACTCTAAAAGATTAAGACCACATTGGAAAACTAAATATAATTTCATGACCACACGCAGAGCGCTCTGTATACTTTGTATAAAATTACATAAAACTATCACAAACTGATTAATTCCAAGTCTTATTCAAATATAAACTACAACATTTGACACTAGTCAGAATTCGAAATTTGACTTAAATTTCTAATTTACATCAAAATCTAACAAAATATAAAAACTACGCTACTACGCCAAGCGTCAACGACGCTCGAATTATTTCAAAAAAATGGTTTATGATTGGTTGGAAGCTGTTGGCGCTTTCTTTAACGGAC
>DVQP01001663.1:0-14719 GCA_018231745.1 Danaus eresimus
AGCACAGCTGCTGCGTCGTGATGTTGCAGACACGAAACAGTGAACCGTTTTATTTTACATACTTGGTTTCGCCGTCAGCTTATTTTACACATTTTATAAGACGTCGTCGGCATGCTGGAGCCGGCGACGAGGGATGCAAGGAGAGGTGCGTACTTGGGCAGCGGCTTGTCCCAGCGGTTGTCGAGTCGGCGGGCGCTCATGATGTGAGCGAGTCTCTGCAGCAGGCGGCAGTTGTCGGCCACGACCCGCGCCGCGCGCTCGCTCTCCCGCCGGCCGCGCGCCGCCTTCACCCGCACGTGCGGCCGGGGCTCCGGGCGCGAGCAGTCCACGGCCGGCCGCGAGCGCCTCACCTGCACCGACGCCTTACTGAGTACCTCTAGTTGATAACTTAATTATTATGACTTATTCGACTTTCTTTCGATCCTTTCGTCACTGGATACGTTTTACAACATAATAAGTGGACAAACACGAAAGGTAAAGACACGTATGGAAAGAAAGTGAACTGCGTGTGGCATTATAATCTCAATTTAAACGAATCAATATCCGCTTTAAGCCTGACCTTCGACCTGTGGTCCTGGTAGCGGCGGTCTTGCCACGGCTGGACTAATAACTTTTCTCGTCTTGACAACATTCTCGGAGCGCGTTCGACGGACTATTGAACCCCTGAGCCGAGTTCCTTCGGTCTCCATAGCATCTAGCTTGCTGTTTGTTAAGTCGATACTCCGTCGCCAGCGGACCACACGACGGTTAGTGGGGGAGGTGGGGGGGGGGTGTTAAAGAAAACACAGTTTGCAAATTAATAAATAAATTATAATGTTAAATATGATACACTGCACTTACATCATATCACGTGACCGTTACAGGTTAATATACGCGGAACAATACAGTCGGTTACATACAACATAAAGACACTTTGTTGAGCAATCAATAATAAAAAAATAAAGGAATCCCTCTACGGCTATGGCTAGAGCCACTGACACGCGGCCGACGAGCGGGGTCAGGTCGCCCCGCTACAAAACATCAGATCCAAAGGGCGTAGGAATGTTCCTTAGTTTATACTTTATATATTTTTTTAATGGCAATGTTATCTCGTAAAGCTATTTGTTGAAATTAATCAGCGATGTAAATGTACTTATATCTTTAATCGTATGCAAAAAAAAATCCACACAGACACTCCGACATGATAGATTTAACTCTAAATCTTATTAAATCATAACTCTCGACTATAATACAGATAATAACGCCTCGTCCGCCTCGCCGCCGTCCGCACGTCGAGGGGACACGCGCTGCGAACGGTAGCGGACCTCCGACTAGAGTTCTGCACTCCTAGGGCTGGAAGGTCCTGACGGTGAGTGTGAGGCCCGCGGCCGAGCGCGATACGACATCAAGTATAAAACGTACAAAAACATCCGGCGACGAACAGACACGGCGGCCCGCGACCCTCGCGGAGGAGAGTCCTCTCACCGACGTCCCACATACGATGAACCGAACAAAACATTTACAAAAATAATTTAAATATGTATCAGTGCCCGCAGCGACGGACGGGATACTAAGTATAACGCGGAAACATCTCCGCCTGTCGTCGGGGCGAGGGGGGGGGGACGCAGCGGGATACGTTCATAGAAAAATAAATCGGCACATTCACTATCAGATCCGACGTTCATAGACGACGACTCTGATGGAACATCACTATGGAGGAGCTGCCGGGGACAGCGGCCGGTACAACACTACAGTAATGTCAAAGGTTACATATATTAAGAATATTGGTGGTCAGCTCGACCGGCGTCTCCGCCGACCTGAACCACTTCCTCCGCATGTAACAGTCGAGAGGTCCAACACTGACATATGTTAGCGAAATGAGTTCCGGAGACGAGGTCGGCGCTCTCTTGGTGTCTTTATCTATCTACAATAAAATGTAAAACAAAGCGTATAAAATAATACCGACGACGGAAGTGCGGCCGAACAGAACACTTGAAGCGGGGCGGGCGGCACTGACTAGCGACTGACGCGCCGGGGACTGGACCGGTGACGTCACACAAACGCTACTCATTTATTATTTTTATATAAAAACTATTTGGGCGATATAATATGTTCCGGCTCGAACAATAATACATAAACAAAAGTGTCATCTGGACCCCATCCCTAGTTCGTTGTGTGAGGGCCCGATCGTGCGAGGCCCGAGGCCCTGGTCCCCGACGCGTCTTACAATAATTTATCTCCGTCCGGCCCGCGCCGTGCCGAGCCGCCGGGCCGAGGCGGCGGCGCTGCATTGCCATCTCCCTTGGCAACTAAAGTACACCGCAGTCAAACAACATCGTCATACAAAAGGAAGCATACATTTGTATATTAGTGAGTACATAATGTTAACACTATCTATTTATAAAAATCATTTAAAAATTACACTACGCTTACAAAACAATATGATATAGAAATCGTCCTTAGTATAATAGAGAATGCAAAAGCCGATTTTTGGTTTATCATAATATACTAGAGGCGTTGTATCAACGCCGCATTAGACTACATACATACATATAGATCAGGGCTCCGCGCGGGCACCCCGGACACCCCGGACACCCCGGGCAGCCCGCCGGCCCGCAGACGCGGCGATCAACCCTTACAGTCCGTCTACCACGTCGTTACTAAGTCGGGTTACTTTTTTATTTTAGATCAATTTAAATATCCGTAACTGATAGTCCTCGAATCCTACTTGTGTATTTTTTAATTTCATTTACAAACGTCCAATACGACTCCGAAAACGATCTTTTACAATGAGCGCATTGATTCAGCCCGCGGCCGGATGTCGTGTGCTATAAAACAGCCGTTTAAACAAAACGATACGCTCAAACATTAGGCCGGTGCTGTAAAGGATCCCAGGCAGAGTGGAGGCGACGCGCCCGAGTGTTCGCAGGGAGCGTACGGTCCCGGGACTCCACGACATAAGTGGTAGTAGTGAACTCCGCCAGCCTTCGCCCCCCGGTCGAGTGACGTCATCTCAGCAGTTCTGGTTGGCGCGCGGCAGCGGACGCACGAGGTAGAGCTTCTCCCCCTGCTTGTTGGTGTAGATGGGAGCTCGCTGGTAGTGCGCGACGAGCTGGTCCAGCGTCGTGAACTTCCTCTGGCCGATGCAGTACAGGTTGCCCTCCACCTGCACGCGGAAGTGTTTGTTGCGACCCGGCGCCTTCAGCGAAACGGAGTAGTCGCCAACCTGGACACGGCACACGGGTTAAGACACTTACTCGACACGTGTACACCGACTGAGGAGGCAGCCGGGTGCGTGAGGTACATACGTTGGTCTCCGAGTCTCTGATGAGGAAGTCTCCGTCGTGTCCGTGCTGGTTGAGCAGCGCGTCACAGTGAGTGCGCGTGATGGCGCCGAAGTACCAGGCGCGGCCGACCGCCCCGCCGCCAACAACGCCGCCGCCCGCCCCCGCCGGGCCCGCCACTCCCGCACCCACTCGAGCCACCGCACCGGATGGACCGCCCTCAGTCGCCTCGCTGAAACAGACATGTCGGATATCAATATTAGGTGCTGGCGCCGTCCGGGCGATTCACGACTCGGCTTATATGTGCGGTCACCAGGCATGTTAGGCCGTGTACCTGTAAGGCTGCGTGAGATAGTCTGCGAGTTCCTGGAGGTAGTTCCTGGGCACGAGCCCTATCTGTCCGCGGTTGTCCCGAGCCCGGTACCACTCGGGGTCAGAGGGCGGTCTCTCGATGATCTCCAGACGGTCACCTTTCTCGAACGACAGCTCCTGCTCGTTGTTGGACGTGAACGAGTACAGCGCCACCTGGAACGAATCAGAAGAAGCTCGTACCACTTCCTGGGACACTATTAACGGCAATGTATGAATCACTATTGACAACAGCTGGCTTCTCTATTTAAATTTGTTGTATTATTTTCTACCAGTGTTTAAAGTGTGTTTCAAGAGTATCCTTCAAGGGTTTTGTATAGAGCTCACACTCTTCCCGCTTACAATACTAGTTCTTGTACACTTACAACAATATCGAGTACGTTCTCAGCCATCGCATATGTGTGCACGGTGTCCTCGTCTCCCTCCTCGCTCGTGTAGTTTGAAGGAAACCTTTAATAGGGAACGATAAGGATGTCATGAGTAACGGAGTGTGCCGAGCATGAGGTGCCGCCGGGTCAAACGATTTAGAGCGGGTTGTGACTTGCGATATTTTTCTGAGCACATCTGTATCTCACCGAGATTGTTTACCATCAAACTAACACCGACGGTTTTTGTTTTTTACACAGGAGTCCGCGCGTAACACTAACCGTCTAGTACATATAAGAATGAAGAACTGGAAACTGTCCATGTACTGTTTGAGAGGTCAGATATGTTCTCTGGACTAGTGTGTGGCCAACGACCATATTGTATTGTAACGTATGTATGTAACTCCACGTACCACCCGGTGTGTCCCTGGTACTGTCCCCTCCACCAGCCGTCGTTGCTCTTCTCCAGTATGAGTATGCGCGTCCCCTTGGTGAGCGCGAGCTCGTCGGGTTGCTGCGCCTGATAGTTGTACTTGACGACGGCCGTGCCCAGCGCCTCCGTGGGCTCCACGCGCCTCGCGCCCGGTGACTCCCCGCCGCCGCCCCCGCCACGCACTGGGGAACTATTTGATGGAAGGGTCTTAGAGCCAGAACCCTTCTTCACCTTCTTTTTGATACTGGAAATCAAAATAAA
Source organism: Danaus eresimus (assembly GCA_018231745.1). Lineage (NCBI taxonomy): Eukaryota > Metazoa > Arthropoda > Insecta > Lepidoptera > Nymphalidae > Danaus > Danaus eresimus. The sequence goes on from DVQP01001663.1 coordinate 4,692, forward strand.
CAGAATTTTAATTAGGATAATGTTTATTCCATATGGATCATTGGAGTAAAAAACATAAAGATATTCGTTAAAGCTGTATAACCCTACCTACAGTCCCTTACCTGTCGAACAGCGAAGGTTTCTCCTTCTTGACATAGTTGCTGGGCACGTATCCCGACTGACTGCGCGCGTTCTGTACGCGCCACCAGTGCTTGGAGTCGTCCAGTAAGAGGTAGCGCTCGTTCTTCCGCAGGTCCAGCTCCTGTGCTCCTTGGGCAGCATAGTCGTACTTGGCTACCACATAGCAGACATCGTCCTGGAACATTAGCCGTCATCTATTCATTATAAATAATAAAAAAATCGACTTTGGAACAAAATTAACATTTCAGTTGGAAGTCAGTATATCTCAAAGATGATTGGTGTATTTAAACCCAGCTTTGACTTCATGAAAGTACAATTTTTTTGTTTCATCAAGCAAAGAAATCATACTTTCATAAGGAAAAGTAGTATCTTGTTCAATAAAAAATTTCTCATATGTAAGATATGTACAAGCAATACTTAAATATAATCAATATGTCACAGAGACAGATATTTTTTATACATTTGCAATAATAAATTTTTGAATTAAATCACAATAAAATTCTTAGCTACCTGGAGATGCCAGTGGCGTCATCTCAAATAAAAGTTTATTGTTCTGTTAAGAAACAAACTATTAACTAATATCAAGGTTACTTTAAAATAAAAACACAGTCATGTCACCTTCAAATACATTCATAATTTTTAACATGGTCTTAAATAAATGTTACTTATTAGTGTATTAAAATTACAAACATGCTCCCCAAGGTTAAATGGTTATTAATATATAGGCACAAATTTCCACCACACATAGACGTGAATCAACTAGCAAGAAACATGACTTTTAAGCATAATGAAGAGTTGGTTGACTTAACAATTACATAAAGGAAGCAGCTTCCTGAATGCTTCAAACAATAGTCTTGGGAATCTTTAGTGCAGTTTTTTGGTCTAACTTTGAACTAAGAATACCTTACTTAACACACCAAACCCCTTATACTTCAATGTTTAATCAATGTTACTAACCAGGTGAAGACCAATTATTCATGTTTACATTTTTTCATATTAATTATTATAATCACTAAGTTAGTTTTAACATAATGCTAACAATCTTTATACTTTTTGTTTTTTCTCTTTCTTGTTAGACAACAATGTACATGATGCACTACTATAACTCCCTCTCCGTCCACTCACGGTCTATACCTACATACCCCTTGAGTAACATTTCTATATAGTCAATTTTGTGTCTACAAATATCCTAAAAGTAGATAAACAGATATTTTTTATAGTGCACATCATTATAATTAGTTTGTTAAGTAAGGTAAGGAAAACCTATCAAAATAGTAATATGGGCTCATTCAACATAAGTAAGGGAAATAATTTAATGGGTGCCATTAGATTGATCCATTACATGTATGAAAAAATTTATTATATAGTGTGAAAAAAGAAACAGTTATCTACATATTTTCTTCTGTATATATAAATAAAATAATTTCAACACTTAATTTATAGTGTTAATTTTTGTACAGTAAACTTCAAGATAAAAAATAATTTGTTACAATATTGCTCAATTTATTCTTTGCAACAGCGGCCCTGATGAGTGGAAATTTAGAAGGTTACAGAGGAGAGAGCAAGGAAGTACATCAATTTATATGAGCATTATTGTGTAACTCACTTCTACTGTTGAATACTGTAAGGTACTACAATCTCTATATGTAGTATGTGACACAATCATCTTTTAAAAGGTTTTTTTATAGTAGAATATAAGTTTTCATATAAATATTTTTAATATTTTATATGAACATTTATGTAAGCGCCTATAATGGACATATTCCCAGTACATAAGAAAATATTGTTAAAAGCTACTGTGAAATATGGACGATCTTTAAATCAATATCGTAATCTACCTGTGTATTCTTTCCGTGCCTGGAGCTGGCCATGGCGTGCGGCGCCGGCAACGGCTTATTCGCCCACACCGATTCAGCGGCGCGCACAGACCGCGTCTCCAGCATGACACCCTTCCTCTGGCCCGACCCTCGCCGCTCGCCTTACTGATACATCTCGCCCCGCACCACCGCACTGCACCGCACTGCACCACTCGATACAACACAACACTATCCAGCGATAACTATACGATGACCAATTTTGTAATAAAACTACGATTGTTAGTTATTGGACATGCGAAATTATGATCGAAGCTATTTGTCGATCAGTGGGAGATGAACATTATGACATTATTATTCCTTTGTAAAAGGTATTTCATACAAAGCTCTTTTAGTGTTAAGCCGCCTGCAAGATAAAACGAAATTTCTATTTAATAATTCACAAATAGTATCTCATTCAAAAAAAATTACAAAAATTTTCACACAAGTCGGTGGGGCAGCGACGAATCAATAGACAAAAGAAAGGATTTATTTTTATTGGACGTCCATGGCAGAGAGAATGTTATTTTCTTAAAATAATAATTCAGTATTAATCTTTACGTAAATTATAACGCCATATTTAACTGTTAATAAAAGTTTTGTAATGAACAAATGTAAATATAATATTTATATACTAATTTTTTTTTTATTTTGGCTTTAGTTATATTTAATCTATATATTTTTACTATCTATTATCTCAAATTCTCACTGGTAATTTCTCGATTTTTTATACAATATGAATCGATTTTTTTGTATTTTGAAGAAAATAAAAAAAATATGGGGTACCCTGTAAAGTAACGCCCTTATAACTCATTTTTTTATCCAGCGATCTCTATGTTTAACATCATGCGGTGATTTCCCTCTACATATTTCTGTACCACTTGTGACATTTATAATGATTTGTACAGTTCCTTATTAATTTCCCATACCTTTTGCTACTATATCAACGGTTTATTTTTTCAGCATTGTATTTTAGAAATATCAGCTTTGTTAAACCTTTATATTAAATACTTTTAGGATGATTACGACATTATAATATTTTTTTAAAGAGAAATCTTCTACAACAATTGCTTTGATTACAGACAAGAGAAATTTGTCTTTTTGCATTCTGTAACTGCTAGTTCAACACCACAAGATGTTCCTTTTGTAGTTTTTTTACATCGATATAAATATAAATATTAAAATTCATTCGATACATCGATACTTGATAGCTATTGGAGTGCATCACTATTAATTTGTCACGTTTGCCATCAACGTATTGAAAAGGTTTCGCTGAAAAAATTATTTTCTCGCGACCTTAATGTTTTTCTCTCATAACATTAGTTGATCTTTGGAAGATAATGTCGGACTCGGAGGGCAGTAATTATTCCGGGAGTGGCTCGGAGGCAGGTAGTGTTGTGTCTAATCGGTCCAGACGCAGCGCTGCATCAAATCGCTCCGCTAAGTCGGGATCTCGTTCCCGATCTCATTCTGGCAGCCGTAGTCCCTCGAGATCACCTTCAAGGTCACGCTCGAGGTCCAGGTCACGTTCCCGCTCTCGGTCCAGGTAATGAGTGACATTGAATGTAAATATATTTAAAAAAAAATCACGGTTTTGTAAACATGTCAACAAATTATCGCGACCCAATTTACAGAAGTCGTTCCGCTGGTTCCGATGGCAGCCGAAACAGGGATGATGAGGCTAAGGAGGCTTCTGGTGATGAAGAAGTTGAGGTATACAAATTTGAATAATGGCAGAGAGAAGACAATAGGTTGTGGATTTAAAATTACGTTTCAATATAAACATAATTAGATATTAATTGTATTGTTTAATCACTTATAGTCTGATGGTTGTAGAAGTGTTAATGGCAGTGATTGTTGTCATAGTTCAGCAAGTTTGTGAATATTACTGTGTTCAGAATATGAGTCAAAGTTTTTGGGTCTTACTATTTGAATTCAATCCAAGTTTAATTTTTATGGTTATAGGACATAAAAACATGTCTTAGACATGATGAGTCTGGATGGCTGCAAAATTATATTTATTTAATGAAAAAACCAATAGAATACAAAAAGAAATTTCTGCAATATGAAACTCATTGTAACAGTAAAATATATTTTTCATATTCAAAGGAACAAAAGCGGTTATTATTAAATACTCTAAAAACAAATATATAAATTTGTGGTTCTAGATGTAAAGCAACTAGTTAAATTACTTCCACCATGTTCAGGTGGCTACAAATCATTCTCACAGATATATTATATAAGCTTTTTAATTTTATATATTTTTTTAAATTAACTATTAATTCAAAATTGAAGTAGGATATAAAAAATAATTCTGTGTAACAAATCTACCACAGGATGAGCAAGAGCCTGAAGGGGAGGACCTGGTGGACTCAGAGGAGTATGACGAGGACGAGGAAGAGGAACGACGGAGAAAGAAGAGGAAGAAAGACAGTCGCTACGGAGGATTCATTATAGATGAGGCTGAGGTTTGTTCTGTGGCAGCATTATAAATGTAGAGTGGAGGGAACTTTGCATAACTATTTACATAATAATAGTTGTTTTTAATTTTCTGGCTTGATCCTATTAGATCCATGAAATAATGAAGTCCTGATTCTTTCCAACTACTTTAAGTGAGAAAAGGTCATATGGATATGCTCTAGAGAGACACAGAATGATTGAGCATATATAGCTATACAATTGTTATCCACCTTCTATAGTCATTGTAAATCAAGGGTCTATTAAAACATGTGTAGCTGCATTACATTTATAATTATTAATTAATGTAAATGAAATGTGAAAATTACATGAAGAGATTTTTTGCTCGAGTTTTTTTATGCTCTTATATTTATTAATTTACTGTAATGAAGTCTCTTACAATAATAATTGATATGTTAACATCATCTCTCACTAGGTAGACGATGAAGTGGATGAAGATGATGAGTGGGAAGAAGGTGCCCAGGAAATGGGTATTGTTGGTAATGAGGTGGACGAGATTGGACCCACAGCTAGAGAAATAGAGGGCCGACGCAGAGGAACCAATCTGTGGGATTCACAGAAAGAAGAAGAAATAGAGGAATACTTGAGAAATAAGTATGCAGATGAATCAGCAGCCCTCAGACACTTTGGTGAGGGTGGTGAAGAGATGTCTGACGAGATTACACAACAGACCTTGCTGCCCGGCATCAAGGATCCTAACCTGTGGATGGTCAAATGCAGGATCGGTGAAGAGAAGGCGACTGTGTTATTGCTTATGAGAAAATTTATTACCTACCAGAACTCAGAGGAACCTTTCCAAATAAAGTCAGTGGTGGCTCCGGAAGGTGTCAAAGGCTTCATTTACATAGAGGCATACAAACAGACACACGTGAAGGCTATCATAGATAAAGTGGGGAATTTGAGAATGGGCACGTGGAAGCAGGAGATGGTACCCATCAAGGAAATGACAGATGTTTTGAGGGTTGTTAAGGAACAGTCAGGTTTGAAACCGAAACAGTGGGTGCGACTGAAGCGAGGCCTCTATAAAGACGACATAGCTCAAGTAGATTACGTAGATTTAGCTCAAAACCAAGTTCACTTGAAACTTCTTCCTAGAATAGACTACACAAGACTCAGAGGAGCTCTGAGGACGGTGCAGAGCGAGAGCGAAGCGGCCAAAAGGAAAAAGAAGCGGCGACCGGCGGCCAAACCTTTTGACCCCGAAGCTATTCGCGCCATCGGCGGGGAAGTGACTTCGGACGGTGACTTCCTCATATTTGAAGGAAACAGATACTCCAGAAAGGGTTTCCTGTACAAGAACTTCACTATGTCCGCTATATTAGCAGAGGGCGTCAAACCCACTCTCACAGAACTAGAAAGATTTGAGGAGCAGCCGGAAGGTATAGACATCGAGCTGGCGGCGCCCGCCAAGGACGACCCCACCAGTCTGCACTCATTCTCGATGGGAGATAACGTCGAGGTGTGTTCCGGTGATCTGGCCAACCTGCAGGCCAGGATCATAGCCATAGACGGCTCCATGATCACCGTCATGCCGAGACACGACGCCCTGAAGGATCCGCTGGTGTTCAAACCGAACGAACTACGGAAGTACTTCAAACAGGGAGATCACGTGAAAGTCTTAGCGGGAAGATACGAGGGCGACACCGGCCTGATCGTCCGAGTGGAACCGCACAGGGCAGTCCTGGTGTCGGATGTGACGATGCACGAGCTGGAGGTGTTGCCGAGAGACCTGCAGCTGTGTTCGGACATGGCGACCGGCGTGGACTCGCTGGGACAGTTCCAGTGGGGGGACATGGTGCTGTTGGACTCGCAGACGGTCGGCGTCATCGTCCGACTCGAGAGGGAGAACTTTCACGTGCTCGGCATGCAGGGCAAGGTGATCGAGTGCAAGCCTCAGGCGCTGCAGAAGAGGAGGGAGAACAGGTTCACGATGGCGCTCGACTCCGAGCACAATTCGATACAGAAGAAAGACATCGTCAAGGTTATCGATGGCCCGCACGCCGGCCGCGAGGGGGAGATAAAGCATCTCTACAGAAACTTCGCCTTCCTGCAGTCCAGGATGTATCCCGACAACGGAGGGATCTTCGTGTGTAAGACGAGACACCTGCAACTGGCGGGAGGCGCCAAGAACGCCGCCGCCGGCAACGGACTCGCTCTCGCGTTTATGTCGCCGAGGATACAGTCACCCATGCATCCCTCGGGCAGAGGAGGGGGGCGGGGCCGCGGCCGAGGAGGAAGGGGCGCCGTCGCCAGGGACAGGGAGCTCATAGGACAGACCATCAAGATCACGTGCGGACCCTACAAGGGCAACGTAGGCATCGTGAGAGACGCCACGGGCAGCACCGCGCGCGTGGAGCTGCATACCATGTGTCAGACCATCTCCGTGGACCGCGGACACATCGCGGCGGCCGGCGGACCCAACGGCGTCGCCCGCGGGGGAGCCTCCAGGTACCGCTCAGCTGGTTCTCATGTTATAACGTTCGTACTACATCCAGGAAACGACTACATGTATTATATTTCTTTTCGACAGTTATGGCCGCACTCCCATGCGGGCAGGCGCGCACACGCCGACGTACCGCGAGGCGGGGCTGAAGACGCCGCTCCAGGGCAATGCTACGCCGATCTACGAGGCGGGAGCTCGCACGCCTCACTATGGGTCCAGCACGCCGGCGCACGAAGGCGGCAGGACCCCGGCCCACCCCGCCTGGGACGCCGCCGCCCACACGCCGCGTCCCGACCACGACCTGCTGCTGGCGTCCGCCTCGCCGCCGCCAGCCGCCTCCTCCTCGCACTACGATGCCGCCTACCAGCAGGGGCCCTTCACGCCGCAGACGCCGGGCACTATGTATGGCTCCGACCACACGTACAGCCCGTACCGGCCCAGCCCGAGCCCCGGCACTTACGCCGGCTACCTGGCCACTCCCAGCCCAGCGCCCTACTCGCCCCGCTCGCCCTACACGGCCGAGGACGCGGACGACTGGCATGCGCCCGACCTGGAGGTGCGCGTGCGGGGCGGCGCGGAGCCGGGCCTGCGGGGTCAGGCGGGAGCGCTGCGAAGCGTGTCGGGCGCCACGTGCGCCGTGTACTTGCCGCTGGAGGACCGCGTTCTCAACCTGCCCGCGCACCTGCTGGAGCCCGTGGTGCCTCACAGCGGGGACCGGGTCAAGGTGATCGCGGGCGAGGACCGGGAGGCGGTCGGCCAGCTCATCTCCATCGAGAACCAGGAGGGAGTCGTGAAGTTCGGCTCCGACGACATCAAGATCATGCAGCTGAAACATCTATGCAAGATGGCCTCCAACTGAGCGCGCCGGGCAACACACTCACCCAGGGAAACACCTCGCGACAAGTTCTCATCCTACACAATATTAAAGTTAATGAGCGATATCTTTATAAGGACGTCGTACGGAACTCGTTCCCGGAGCGTTACAGTGTAAGTGTACTCCGCCTGCCGCCTCGCCCGCGTCCGGCCGATCCTGACATACACATGTATTATTTATTTGTTTGAGACGAATAAACAAACAACACCATGTTATTGTTTACTGAAATAAACGAAATTGCAACATAATACCACTTTTAAATTACTTAATATTTTTGAAGTGAACCTTTTTATGCGACTTCCAACCCGGTTGTTTTACAGGTTTAATGCGTTCGGGGGGGGGGGGAAGGAGGGGGGGGGAAAGTACAGTTGTTATAGACCAGCGCGCGCTTAGCAACGGGTAATGTCCGATGTTAGCACGCGGGAGGGAAAGAGAAAGAAATATGCACAAATGTAGAAAGTAGAAGAGACTAAGTCTGCACATGCGCATGGTATTGTCTGTATTGAACAGTCTGACCGTCGTGAACTTAGCTGCAACACGTACTTTGTGTTCCGTATTTATTTGTAATATTATTTTTTTAGTTTGGCTCCATACATATGCAATTTACTCCTATGTCCACATTATAAACTTACACCTCTTCCACGCGAAATTTTTATTCTTAAATATAAAATATATGTTCATGTAGTGGTCCAAGGGGGTTAAGCAGGGTTAAGAAAAAGAAGCAAACTGATTTTATTAACATTTATTGAATAAATAATACAAAAATTGTTTTCAGTTGAAACTTTATATAATTTCAAACGAACGAACTGAGCGAACGACTCCGACTACGTACTGAAGACTTCATAGATTAGATTTAAATAGATTACATCAAAAATATGGCGTCGTCTTTAAACATAGAGAAGACACCTTGAAATACATCGAGGGAATTTAATCATTTATAATTCAATATATGCAGATATCTGATTACTCAAAAGGAACAGCGACCCGCTAAGCAGGCAATATTTACACACATGTCGGATAGATCTCGGGATTTAAATGCCTAACGAAATGCAACGAGCGTTTTAAAATGCCTTTCTGTTCGACTGCGGCTGGCGACGAAGACGACGGACATACGACACGCACTTAAATACCACGAGGAGAAATGGCCGACAACGACAAAGGGCTGGCGGCAGACAGTCGACGAGCCGCTAACGGGGGAACACCTGTCTATGTACAAAACTAAGCTCCCACTGACCTAGCAGCCCCCCCCGCCCCCCCGCCGGGCGCCGACACACCGACATTCAATAGTAACATTTAATTATTGCGGAATTACAACAGCGGCGAGTTCCCGCCCACTAAGTACTAAACGATAACTTACACTAACACCTCTAAATATTTATAGTCCGCGCCACGGGACACTTCTAGCTAGCGGGACGACGCGTGAGGACGCGCCGTCACCGGCCCGGAGCTGGAGGAGCCTCCCGGTCGGAGGCCGCGGGTCCGCATCAGATCTATCATTTTGTTTGTGTCCTTAGTGTTCAGACGAGAGCAACGATGACGGCTGGCGGCGGTTCCAAATTTTACATCAATATACACTAAACATTTATAACATAAATAGTTATGTACACGACTTAGCGCATTAAAACATACACAGACTCCATTACAAGGTATTTTTTTATAATATCGTTTCTAAACTGACGGCATAGGTCTGCTAGTTATTAAAACTATAAAAAGAAATGTATTTTGGCATACACGATAATTTCCCTAAAATCTCATAGCTGAATGTGATGCAGTGCCTGCGCTGAGCAGCACAGACTCCTGGGCTCCGGTCAACTAAACAATCTCTAATTTACGCTATCAGTAAACGAAAAGGCCAACAATCTATACAGAAATGACAAAGTGTCGCCGGTGAGGGTCGGGGCGGGTCTGGTCTGGGCGGGGCGGGCGAGGCGGGCGGGGCGCATCACGAGGCGTACATCCGCTTGATGTCGTCGTGGTACCTCTCCTGAATGTCTTTCCTCTTGATCTTGAAGGCGGCCGTCACCAGCCCCATGTCCGGGGACCACACCTCGGGACACAGCTTCACGGCCGCCGGCACCTCGAACTTCTCCAGCCCGCCTGCAGCAGGGTCGGTCATGAGCACATGTTACAACACACCTACCAGCGCATGTCGCAGGAGTGTAGGCGGAAGCTTTGTTTACGGAGGGTCAGGTACTGGTAGGTATTTTAAAATGTGTTTTAAATAGCCTTAGCATTGTTATGATTTCAAAGAGAACTGATA
>DVQP01001664.1:0-14715 GCA_018231745.1 Danaus eresimus
TATAATATTTTAATTATTATTGGATTTTATTTATGTTACACTACAATTTTAATATCAAGTATGTGTGTGTGTGTGTGTGTGTGTGTGTGTGTGCACTTCGGTGAGAGTGTGTGTTTGTTGTTCAATCGAACGTAGCGAGTGGATTTTAATAGTTTTTTTTATTAAGGTACAGTATTTAATTAATATGAGGCAGAGAAAAGTTATTGGCACTTAATAACAATATGTTATATATATGTATAATATATATGTATGTTTATATATATCATATAAATCTCACCCGTCCTTATAGCTTGTATCCAGTCCAATCGCTCGCTGTGCTCCTTGGCAGCGAGGTACAAAGTATAATCCGAACTCTGTTCCGAATAACCGACCTACATAAAAATTTCACTTAAATATATAAGTCGACGATACCAGGGACTGTCTGAGCGTCACTGTGATAAATATGAAAAACTCGTCTTCAGGCTAATGAGAGCGGTATCATCATTAAAGCGCGCACAGTTTACATGTATACAAACACAAAGCTGCACCAGTGAGCTGCGTCTTGTAAATTACCTGAAAGGGGTACCTGTAGGGGCTCTTCTCGTTGTCACCGTCCAGTATTTGCTTGCTGAGCTCTCCAAGCTGTGCCTGTTCCACGGTGTGAATAGCCTCTGTTGGTATACGACCTCGTTCTTTACGCTTCTAAAACAATGAAGCGCTTTAAAGCTGCTGATATATATTCATTCATGTGAACGTTGAAAAAAAAATTTGAAACATTTTTTTTTTTATATCAGAAGTTTAATTGTATTGGTTCACAATTTTATGCCAATAATATTGAGTTAACATGTATCCAGCCAAAATTAACGTTACTTTGACCCATAAAACACATACGACAAAACCAATATTTAATTGGAAATTTAATCTCTAACGAAATGTTAATTAAAATTTTATCTTAAATATTCACTAACACAAAACGGAATGTAGAAAAGCAATTTACGGTGTTAGAGACGTCTAGCGCAGAAAACGAACCGGCGATACAAAAAGCGCTGACATTAGCCCCTTTGAAAAATCTCGTTAGTAAGAAAATTGGATGCGAGAATACTGTCCTTGTAATATTTTCACAGCTTTAAGCGTTAATTCTTGAGAACATTATGTATGAAACATGCATTTAAGTTGACATACGTAGATCAATACATAGATAGTACTCATATATACATATATTTCTATATATCTATAAAATAATATATATACCGAATTAGACAAACAGCATATACAATGTGAACCTAATATATATAGTAGGGTATGCCTTTATGTATACATAAATGTATAAAATGTATAACACCTAAATCTAAGGGGGTAACAACTGTATAATAAGTCAACGACTCTGGAACCAGTTTCTGAATTCCAGCCAACGGACGTGCATAAGACCTTACGGTATTGGGATTTATAGCCAATTAGATTCTGAATACACATCGACTTTTGCAAATTAAATAAAAAAAAAAACTTTTCAAAAGACGAACTGATTCCAAATTTAAAACAATGTATAACAGCATGCAACAAACCAATTCTTCTTAATTGTGTCATTTGCCACCCAGGTGGATTATATTATCATTCAAGTTCGTATTTAAAGAGATTATTATTATTTTCATTAACTACTTGTTTATTTATTTATATATTTTTTTTATTTTCGATAGCTACAACAATTTGTATTGGGTACTTTCCAAAATTTAAACCTGTCTAACGATAAGTAACAGCAAACAGCGATACTTCCGATGCCAGACTAAGAGGATTTCCTGATGGGAAGAGCATCGCGTCAGTGACAGGAATCCGATAATTTCACAAATGCTTCGACCCCGATAAAGCTATCGGGCTTGTTATATTTATGTAATTATAAATGGCGATAAAATGTACAGTTTTAACTACAATTCATCATTGTAATGATCAGTCATGAAATATTTTACTTATTATTTATTCAAAGAATACGAAAACTTGAAGAGATGAAAAACACATATTTAACAAAAAGGACACCTCCACAAAAGACAAAACCGCAAAAAAGAATAGTCGTTATGGAGAGAGCCTTTTACAAACAATTAGTGCGTCATAAAGGGCTCGCCGTGAAACCGCTCACTAGGATAGGGGCCCTAGCGTGATGACACATACATTATGAGAAGAACCTCGCACCCCTCACTAGATGTGATTACAAAGTACACTAGGTTTGAACAACTTTAATACGACTATGGCCTTTAATCACGCCTCAACTTACCTTGAATAACGTACATTGAAATTTGAATCGATATTGTACGTAAAAATGTTAATATGTGAAATTTTGTCTAAATACAACTTAATCGACTGACGTTTTTTAAATAACACCTAACATACAAAAATTTTCGAAAGATAGAAATACGTTTAATAAACAAACTAATCAATTAAACTAGGAAAACGGAGACCATTTTTGGGAATACGTCCGTTAAAAACATTTGCGTAGGTTGTTTGATACACGCTATACTTGTGTCACGATGATACAAACAATTAGAAGATGGTATAAACATATATAGCACTTTTTATACTATTTAATTAAAAATATATATCTTTTGATATAAAAAAAATATTACCGAATATATCGATCGTTCCACTTCGAACGTCAGGTTACGTTATAAGACTGCCGGGTGCCGTGCGGCGTGCCCTCAGGGGCTCCGGATGAAAGACACGCCCAAATCGCGCATGCGCGTATCAACCCTCTATAGAAATTACGGCTCCAATTCATACTTTTCAAAATTGAGTATTCCAACATTAATGTCTTGGTAATAGACAAAAAATAAGAAAGCCGCGAATTTACTTCATTACGAATTAACCTCATTTGGCGCGAAAACTCTACATTCGTTTTTGTTCAGTATAATTACTCAAGCATATTCGACTTCATAACTACAAACTATTTTTTTAGTCCCATACATTTAATTCATTCCAGAATGACTAACTGATTCGTCATCGCGGAGCCGAATTGTGAGAACATAATCATTAAACATTGCCTGTTTTCCTTTACATTGGAATAAAAGTTTTATAAGAAAAAAAAAATACTTCTAAAATTCATTACTAATATGGCAGAAAAATTTGTGCAAAATTTACTTTAATCAGTTTTCTCATTGTTATAATTTTAAATGAAAATTATATTTAAGCATATGCTGTTTACATTTTTATTGTTTCCTTTTGGCTAAGGTTAATAGGAACAATTTTTTAATGACATTTCGATATAAAATAAATACAAATAAGGAAAATACTTGTGTATTGTGCATAATATTTCCCGATCAAGTTATCAAATTGTAAACAAGTGTTAATAAACAAACCTTTGTTACAAATATTTATATGTATGTCAAAAGATGTTATACATAATTTATTGTTATACATAATTACAAAAAAAAATGGTATTATCCTCAAAGCATGTGAAACATAATATAAAATTTAGGCAAAAATAAATATAACAATTTTTGGTTTGGATGTCAACTGTTAACCCTGGCTGTGTACATAAAAAAATATATATAAACCTTATGAATAATACAGTTTAATAAATTGACAAAAAATGTTAATACAAAATATTTTAATAATAAATTATTGTTTGGTGTCTTGTGAACACCAAATAAAGTTTCTAAGAATTAGATTAAAAAATTCACTTAACAATGCTCTGCTTACCTCAATGTCATAGTCCTCTTAATCCTTAAGACGCATGAGACAAAAAAATCTAATTTATATGTATAATGTAAGAAATAAACAAGAGATATGCAACATGTACACTAAACATTAAAATATACATACAATGATATTAAAATTTTACTAATGTAATAAATTATTTTATTTCATTCATTTTATTCATAATAACAACAGAACTATGTTTATATTCTGCATTATATTTAATAATTATTTATAAAGGTCTTAATATGACTTCATAAACTTCTAGCTGGGAATTTACTTATATCTTTTTATATTATCAATATTCTCTTTTAGGGAACTCCAAAGTTTTCAATCAATATTCATAGCCATATAAATAAACTGCAATGTTATCATAAGTAGGTAAATATACAATTTAATTAACATCACAAATCTTACCTGTCCATCGGAATCATAGTAAATGAGATATTTTTTAGTCAGTATAAACCATCTTTCCTTGTAATTAACTGGTGTGAATATTTTCTTATTTTGTGATCTTTTAACCATAAAAGCCTTACGAATCACTTCATCATCTTCAGGGGAAGCCATCATGCCCTTAAAGTACGTGATAAATAGATATATGGACTTACATTCCAAAAAATGTAATAATTCAAAGTTAAAATTTTGTGGTATTTTATATTACAGTAAAATTTAGATAACAAATAAAAAAGTATTAGAAAAAAAAAACATATTCAGATTCAATAAAAATACATTTTACAGGTAAAGTTTAATACTCAATGAAATAACTAAGATAAAACCGGCTGGAAACATACTAAAAAAAACATGTAAAATGTTATGACAGATAAGCCTAAAAATTAAATAAATTACCTGCTTTGATTAAGAGCGGAACATAATAGATTCGTCACATTCCTTTGCTAAAATGAAATAAAGTTGTTGAAGTTAACTATAACAAAAAGTATAAAATGTCTAGTTACGGGAGAAATTTTCCAATTTACACCTTTTTTAATATAGAAAAACTTTTGGCTAATTCAAAACTTCAAGGAGTACAATTATTCACTATCCGTCACTGTTAGCCGTCACAATATCTCAAACAAGATCGACATTAGGCAATAGTGTAGTACCTGCCTATCTACATAATATGGAAATTTATATGACACCACTCAGACCAAGCAACCATTAATAATAATATATTAAAGAAATTTTAATCCTCGCTTAATATATATATTTATGTAAACAACGTACCACGAATAATTATATATAAGTCCATCCACATATTTTACATATATTTCTTAAATTAGTCGTAAATACATTGTTTTGTATTTTTGCTAAAAAGTAAACTTTTTTACATTTTTAAACTATTTATTATATATTTTTATTAAAATAGAAAACACTGATTTGGGACAAAAAAATTGAAAAATAATTGTAGGCTTAAGCACAGAAAATATATTAATATAATCAATTAAATATTAATTAATCTAAATATTAATCGCCAACTGTAATTAGTGCCAAAAAAGAATCTTTATATTTTTTAAGCCTTAATATTTCAGTTTTAAAAGATAGTGGCAGCCCACAAATAAATTGGTTGATGATTATTGCAACTAGAAACACCAATTTAAGAAGTAAGCGCGTCGGTTTGTTAATTTTGGGTGTTATATTAAGCTGAAAGCCGTCTCGTCACATTATTCAGAAGTTTTAAGTGTTTTTATATAATAACTAGATTCAACAGCTCAATTTTAACTTTAAAATGTCTGCTGATAATATAGAAAAGTTATACCAGAACTACGGAATACTAGCAGATGCTAAGGATGACATCTCAAAGGTAACCTATAAATTAAAAATTATATGAAATAAAGCTTTATTAAAATTATTTTTATTATTAAATCTTACTTTTTTAGCACGAAAAAGAATATTTAGATATATTGGCAGCAGTCAAAGGGTCTGATAAAGAGAAACGACTGGCGTCCCAATTTATTGCAAAATTCTACACAAGTTTCCCTAATCTAGCAGATCAAGCGATAGAAGCTCAATTTGATTTGTGTGAGGATGATGACGTGGCGGTAGGTGTATATAATACATATTTTATTTAGTTTTTTTCCTTACTTATTTACATATATATCGAACATTAATTTGATCGTAGATTCGTAAACAAGCAATCAAAGCCCTGCCCACAATGTGCAACAATAATAAAGACCACACTACTCGGATATCTGACATACTTGCACAACTTCTGCAGTCAGAGGATGCTACAGAAATTAATGTAGTAACAAATTCACTGGTCACCATCCTAAAAAGTGATCCCAAAGGAACTCTCACAGGTCTCTTCTCCCAAATTCATCAGAGTACTGACAGTGAAGTCCCTAATGAAGTTGTTAGAGAAAGATGTATCAAGTTTTTAGCAACTAAAGTTAAACAACTCGGTCGGGAAATCATTGACAAGGAATGCGAGGAACTGATCATTGTTGAAGGAAAGAAAATATTGCAGGTTTGTTTTATTTAGTAACTATGTAAGTAAAGATAAATAATTAAAAAAAAACATTTATGTTATCAATATATACTATATATAATAGTATTATTTGATTAAATAACTTTGTTTTACCTTATAACAAAGTAAAATATAATCCCTAAATATCTACAATGAGACATGAACTAGAGAAAAATAATTTTATTATTAATCTTGTGAATATTGGATGCAAATATTATTATTGGTTTCCGAGGTATTATCTCTTGTACATGGTATCTCTTGTACATCTCTTATCTCTTGTACATGGTATTTAATAATTTTTTTTTAAACATTCCTATTATTCATATATAGTGCTCCTTTGTATAATTTTTCCTATATTTAATATTCCTATATAAAATTTGATTTATTTTGTAAGATTTTTTTAGTTTATAAGATATGACTTACAATATGATATATAACAATATCATTTTCATAGTTATATATAATATATTTTCTTTACAATTTATATAATGCCATAGTTAAAACAAGTCTATTTACATCCTGTTACACAAATAAACACAATCTGGATAAAATCAAACCAAATTTATGTAATATCTCTAAAACATTTCCATTATTATCTATTTAGTCGCTGACTCATTTAGTGTATTGCTATAATTGGTTTGAAGTATTTCTTCCATACTAATTCAAGGCCTGATTATTAAGAGCTACTGCAGTCTTTACTTCGGTCTCTTAATGTATAGCAATAAATAGACATAAGTTTCCCTTAAGCTTACAAAACATCAATATACACAAGAAAAATAATAATTATATATTATCATTATAATTAAATGTGTACTAATTATTTCTGAAAATACTTATCATCTAAAGGGCTTAATAAAATATTTGTTAATACATACATAAATAAAATAGTTTTAATTTAATGATTAATCAATTATCATAACTTATCCAGGATTCAGTTGCTGAGGAGTTTGAGCACATCATGGAATTGCTTACTTGGACAAAAATTGGTAAAACTCCTGCAGGAAGGAAAGAATTGACAGAATTGATATTGGCATTAGCCTTCACACCAGGTGACTGGCATCCAGAGGATCCTGAATATATTGACAGACTCATACAATGCACCCAGCATGCATTACCTTTATTTACGGTGAGTCATTTATGATACATTTAATCTATAGAAATTATCTAACAACTAACTCATTACCTCTTACAATTAATTAAATGTTTAAAATTTGTCTTAATTACTTGTTTTTAGAATGGAAGTGATTGTGTCACTAAATATAATGAATTTGTAAACAGAATTTTGATAATGCATTATTTTTCAGGCGCAAGTAGATTCCACTCCATATGTCAATATATTTTGTGATAATGTGCTTGCACAATGGAATGATTTAGCTACTACGGGCAGTCCAGATATCAAGTTGGAGATATTAAAAACCTTTGCAGAGCTCACAGAACACTGCGGAGAGCTAGAGAATGCACCACAAAAAATTAATATAGTATATGATATATTAATGGTAATTATCATTGATAATATTTTTAACTTTTAAATAAATATTATCATATAAATATAATTACAAAAAATAAAACAAGCTTTTGTCAGTGACTTTGTCTTCGTTACTTTCACAATTAGTAATGTGTTCGTTACTTTCACAATTAGTAATGCTGACCATGCAAAATCTTTTCCTCCTTCAAGGCACTAGATAAGAAGAATTGGTTTTACTCAAGTTGATTTTTTTTTCTTATTCAATAGGATGAAAAGTATCCTACATCCATTCCATTTATCTAAGCCATCTCTTCACTAATTTTTAGCCAAACCCACACAGCCATTCTTGAGCTTTAAATAGTGTAACTAACACAACCTTCTTTTATGTAAGAAGATGTTATATTGACTGTTTTAATCATAATGTTTTATATCTTATATATATTATTAATT
Organism: Danaus eresimus; assembly: GCA_018231745.1. NCBI lineage: Eukaryota > Metazoa > Arthropoda > Insecta > Lepidoptera > Nymphalidae > Danaus > Danaus eresimus. The sequence continues at coordinate 8,037 of DVQP01001664.1, forward strand.
GCAGAAATATCTACCGGAGGCACCAATAGAAAATGAAAAGGATGATATTAAAGAGACTAAAACGGAAGAAGAATCCAAAGCCGATGAATCCAAATCAGCTCCATCATTACAGTTTTCACATGTTGAATGTGCGCTTTTCGCACTACACTCTTTGTGTAGGAAATCACCAGAGGCCTTAAGTGCTGATGCTGCAAGACTGAAACCATTACGTCTACGCCTTCAATACACAGCTAGATTAACGCAAGGTTACATCAAGAAGTTAAAGGAAGTCACTCAGGTATAATATATAAGACTGTAGGTCAGCAATTTTTTTTTATATTAGCAGCATACTGAAAACTTACTTTCTCATTATAGGGCAAAAAGGGAGATGATGCCAATTCAGAAGAAAACAAGTTGAAATTAGCAGCTTTAATGACTACATCAAATATAAACACACTAATACGAGACATATTCCGTACACCCCCCAGCTTCAAGAGCAAAGTTCAACTTTCATTTCAAACAAAGAAAGCTGAAAAAGAGGTATGTTATATATTACATAATGCAAATAATTAATTTCAAATGAATGCTAATTCTTAAATATTTTCTCAGGAAAATCAGCCAGCTGTAATACATGAAAGGGAAATAGAATCGTCGTCTAAACGACACAGACCAATAACTTTTGATAATGGTGAAAAAAAGGAATCTCCGGAGAAAAGGTCAAGAAGTGGTGATGGGAACGTCAAAATGTATACACCACCTTCTGGCAAATACAGTTCCAGACTTAGCAATTCCGGTCGATTCACTGGTTCAAACCCAAGCAGGGGGAGGGGATATGGCAGGCGTGACTTTAGGAACAGTGCGCCTTATAGACGGCGCAATAACTATTAATACAATAATATACTATAACATTGGGACTAGGATAAAACCTTGGGGGGTCAACAATTTATATCAATTCCAAGCGTTGATTTACTAACGCACAAATTCTAACAAAACGACTTGCAGAAAAAAAAAATTAACAATATGGATTTTGAAGGGGAATATATAAATTATAATTCGTTTGGCATTTGGACATGGATTGGTTGGATTTTCTAGCAGTTTCTTTCCATTCTGTGGATGAGGTCGTAGTTATTTTCAGGATTATCCGGCGTGCATATAGCTGATTAAGACAAAGTTTGTAGTAATTCAATATTTAGTCTAGGATACCGCCACTGGTGTCAATGCATCGGTAAGTTGTATACACATTGAATATTATTTACAATACGCTAATAAAACGAGGGATGCTGACAAAATTTATTCTTCACGACATTGTAAGTATTTTAATTTTATTATAGCAATTATTTGTACCTGACTCTCGGCGTCTATCAAATATGGAGCATGTATTATATTTTCAACAATATTCGGTAAGTTACAATACTTTGATGTTTCTGTTTTATTTTCCGAATTTATTCGTTAAGCTGCTGTTGGACATGGTTTCGAGTCTACATTCAGGCTTTGTCAGGTCAAGGAAGAATCATCATCAGGATTTTAATTCGAGATTGTCACATTTTGATTAATAAAAGCTCTAAAACTGATAGTATTCTTTTTTTATCCCTATCTTATTAATACTGATGTTAAAAAGTATTTTTTTATTATTCACCATAATAGCATATAATATGGGAACTAATACCCAAGGAAATATAGAGTAATCAATAAATACATCATTTTAAGTTGTCCTTAAAATAGTTAAGTACAGTTACAAGGTACCGATTATAATCTAAGTTGATATTTAACGGAAACCATTGAAGTATACAAATCTGAATCCATATAACTTTTTTCTAAAACTAGACATTGTTAATGGAAATTACTCTTCTGGTTATAACAAAGTAATTCAAATAGAATTACTTAAATGTCTTATCTGAGGTAGCTAAAAAATAAAATTGTTTTTAGTAAGAAATGTATTAATAAGGTGCTGTAAAACATAGTGACATTACAAAACTATTTATCTCATATTATCAACAATATTACACATAATTCTATCCAATTCATAGCATGGGTCGTTATTGGTGCTATCACTTTGATTGTAATCTTCTAAAATTTCTGTTGGCACCTTGAAGTTAGATTCCATTTCATTTTGATCTGGTAAGCTTTGAAGAGCGTTTTGCAAAATATCCTGAACTTTATCTAAATGCTTCTGGAATCTGAAAAACAATATTTAAACACATTAATAAAAAATACTTGCTCACAGTTTTAAATTTTGGATTTGTAAGTAATTATTTACTTAATAATGAGTAGATTATTGTGTATTTTGTAAATATATCTAAATAATTTTTTGATGAACATACCTCATAGCAGTTTCCACTCTTTGACGTTTTTGCAATTCCATCATAACTCTTAAAGTTTCCCTAGCCTGATGTGGTCTGAATTCATTCAGAAGATGATGAATGTGAATAAACAGTAGACTGAGATCTTCTACTTTCTCGGCTCGTTTTGGTGAGTCAGGGCAATGTACTAATAAATCTAAGAGGTCTAAGAAATTCACCAGCAGAGAGTGATTTAACTTTTTCAATTCCCTCCTTCTTTCAAAATGCATGGGATAAAGACGTCGGAAACCCTGTTTAAAATATAATTTAATCACCATTTAAGTTTTCATTTACTAACATCAAAAGTAATATCAATTGTTACCTGACTTTCCAAGGATCTGATTATTGTATCATCAGCGTTAAATGTGTGGCCAAACATTTGATATGAATCATGGATAGGACGTGGTGGCAGGGGAGCCCTATTCCTTCGAACATTATCGTCAGTGTAAAAATTTATATACTGCAGAGGTGGAAGTGGCAAGGAGCTAACTTGAGCTGTTTCAGAGGACATTTTATGTGACTTTTATAGCCTAAAACATAAATTAATGCACTTTATATGGATATGAATGTTGAAACAAATAAAATTTATATTTCTTTGCTCTAGTTCACACAAGTTTTATTTTGTCGTAAACTAAGACTTCAACTGAGAAGTGACAGCTGCCAAGAAATTATTGACAATTAAGTGTAGTGTTACCTACTTAGTAAATCAGAAGCCAAATAAAGTGTATTATTAGTAGGGTTACTTTAACTTTTATTTAAATAAATTATTGTGAAACATTGTTACACTTTTATAATCTTATTTTTATTACTCGAAGTAACATTTGGTCTGTAGTTTATTAATGAGAAATAAAACGTTTTACGAACATTTTTGAAGGTTCTCTAAATCTCTTAGTGTGTTTAACTGTATAGCGTACAATAAAACATAAACAATTTTTAAAGTGAAATAGCAACCACCACATTTGTTTATGATTTATGGTTTTAATTTTGTTGTAATCTGTAGTTGGTGGATTCTTGTTAGTGAATTGGTGATTAATCGGTGATAATCGTTACAATATTTAATATTTTTGTGAGGATAGAAAATCTTAACTTTAAAAAAAATGGAGAATCCCAGTGGAACTTCAGGTCCAAGAGTAAGCGACAAACGTTTAGCACAAACGCAGGCAAAAGTAGATGAGGTCGTTGGTATTATGCGTGTCAATGTAGAAAAAGTTTTAGAACGAGATCAAAAACTCTCCGAACTAGACAATAGAGCTGATGCATTGCAGCATGGTGCTGCGCAATTTGAACAGCAAGCTGGTAAGCTTAAAAGGAAATATTGGTGGCAGAACCTGAAAATGATGTTAATCATTGGCGGAATAGGTGTCGTTTTGCTTATCATCATAATTGTTTGGGCTACTTCTGGAAGTGGCAGTTCAAATCCTGCGCCCCCTGTCGTGCCACCCGTCACCGAAGCTCCATCTGGACGATAAATATCTTCAAATTTGATAAACACCAGTCTACACCTTAACTTCTTACTATATTTATATGAAAATACACAAAAGTTGACTGATTACATTATATTCAAAGGAAAATATTTTGTAGGTTTATTATCTTTACACTTACTTGTAATCAGTGTTTTTGAAATCTTATCAGATACTAAAACCTATATTTCACTACAATATAATTGTATTATATATAAAACAAAACTATTTGAATGTATATCATACATAATAATATTTTTATAAGTCCTATATATGTTTTCAAACCTGTCGCTTCTTAAAGTTGTCAGCGGTGTTATTGTGATATAATTAAAGACCTTGGCCAATTTACTAAAAATATTATTAAGACTATAATCACTCAAAATGGATGTTAACTAAGAATTTACAGAGCTTATTTACCGTTACAAAATTTTCTATAATATTTACATGACTACTATACAATATTATATGAAGGAATGGTGTTACTTTCTTGTTTATTATTAACTAATGTGTTGTATTAATTTATATGAAGAAATTTGCTTTGTAAACTCTGCTTTTCAATTATTATTACTAAGCACAAACTGTATTAGTTACGGCACAAATCTACATACAACTTTTACAGTAAATTTGTTATAATTCTGTTAGTTTTCGTTTATTCCATATGCATTTCTACATCACCGGGACCAATACTGTCGACTGCACAATGCGAGGTCCTCTGAAACCTTTAATGTTGAAAAGTAAGTTGATGTTGTATGTTTAATCTATATAACTTTATCTAGTTGTTTTGTATTATATGAAATAAAGATATTTATTCTTGAAAAACTTGTTTTTTGTTGTGAACTTCCTTGTCAATGTAAAAACAATTAAAGCCAATGCAAAACTGCAAAATGGGACGTTGTTTGATATTTTGTAGTCAGTTATATTCATAAAATATTGTTTAATCCAAAAGTTTATAAAAATATATATAATGATGAGTTATACATAATAAATGGCTCTTAGAAATAATTAACATCAAATTTGTGTTTAAGATCTTATTCAAAAGTGATTTGACAAAAAGAATAATATAAGATTAATTATTCTTGAAAGATTTGAAGAACTTACCGAAAAGGAATTAAATAAGTTCAAGATACCTAACAATGTCAACTGATTATTTTAGTAAAAACGATAAAAAAAAAAACAACTTCTTTCCCAAGTTTTTATTAAGCATCAGTTCAGTCACTTTAAGGTTACATTAATGCCCTACAAGAGGGAAATGACTAAAATTGTTCAAAAAACAAAACATATTTTTTTAAGGTCCCTGTCCATTCCTTTTCCTATTTACAGTGTATGAAAAAGTACTTGATGTCAAAGGTTAAAAAATAGTTGTTAGTAATTTTTAGGCATACGGTAAGTTATTCTAAAAGTGCTCTAGACAAAAATTGTAAATCATTAAATTATGTACAAAAAATGTATTTTACAGGTTTTGTTGCTAACTCGTGGTTTCTCAGATATATTGATTCCAAAAGTTGTAAAGGTTTTCGTAATGTAGCTTTTTTGTGTGATTTGCCTAGGGATCAATTGCGATCCTCTTTAATTTTAAACTTTTGCAAAATAAAGGCAATTTTCAATTATTTAAATGATAAAAGCGTAGCAAATAAAAAAGTGTTTGATTTCATTGGTCTAATTAAAAACCTTCATATTCATCCAATTAATCTTCATAATTTTAGGTGAGGTTCATTGTGTCAATAGCAAAGTATCGCAAGACACTTCTTTGAAATCAAACGAATCCTTCACTATGTGTGATTCAACATTATCGTACATCCGGTCGTCACAATTTATTCGTGCCATATAACAAAAGACGGAGACTTTTTTGCAAACACATTGAGCACTGAATTGTGTGAAGTGTAAACGGACGACTATGATGACCAACAGTCAACCCTAGTCTGCAGTCTCCGTGGAAACCAAGACACACTTGAGCCTAGTAATATAGCCGAAAATTATGTTGATGGGCAACAATTGGGGTTGGAGGAAGTCAAGCTAAATGGATTCGTTTTTAGTTTTGTATTTTCAATAAAAAATATACAAGGTTGCTGATCTAAACGGATGCCCTGCTGAGACCATATTGTTGAGTTTCATTACTCTTTTAAAAACTTTATCCGACGGAACGAAACTTTACAAATATAATTTTGTATTTTTTTTAATGAATTGATGTTGAGTTTCTTCTGATTTTATAGAGAATTTTTTTTTAAATATATACACAGAATTTTACATATTCACCAAGAAAAGTTGTTGTATTTGTCATATGACATTTCTCTATCTCTATTTTATTATCTTACAAAAGTATCAGCTCTAAACTTTTCTTTCAGCATTGAAATAAACCGAAACCTGCTGTGTATTTGTAAGAAACTTCTGTTAACTGTTTGGAACAGTCATAAGTTCATAAAAAAAGATTAGAAGACAAATCTATTTGTATAACTTATGTTTCATTATCCACCACAATGCGGTTTAGTACCAAAGCGTCCTTCATCAAATATGGATGTCACGTAAGTGTTATTATTACCAAAACTTTCCTTTTCAAAATGTTCGTAGCTGGCAGACTTCATTGTTTTACACCTCCCGATGTAATCAAAGAACGATAAAGGGTAGGGAGCTAATTGATATTCAAAATATTTTTTCTATTTCACTTCAAATACTACAGTAATATCATATAATGAGTTCGCACAACAATACAGGAATATTAGTACTTTCACATTATCTTTTACCTGTTATTCCTGAAGTTAAAACGTATGAACGTATATTTTATTTTTAAGTTACAATGACCCGTAGACATGTCAGGACAAACCGACAAACGGCGATCGGCAGGCGGCGGCGATCCGACAAACGGCGCTACCATCGCAGTGTCAAATATTAAATAATATTCAATTT
>DVQP01001665.1:0-14711 GCA_018231745.1 Danaus eresimus
TTTGTAGGTGTATTTGAGAGTGTGTTTACATTATTATATTTCATACATGTACATTTTATTTGTTTCGGTTTGATAGTATGTAAACTATAAATTTACATTTCGGTACTTTCGTATTTCTTTAAATTTAGTTTAGTAATAAGCACTCATGTAATCATTTCCACCTAGCACAAATGCCAAAAAAAGTTTCTTTATATTCATGTATAATGCTCACTATCTTTAGTAAACTTAATGCTTAGTTATTTTTATTCTAAATTAATTATGTATTAAGGTTTTTGTTAAAGTATCAATCTTTCTTTGTAACGTTGACTTAAATTTTACAAACTTAATAAAAATCAGTTTATTAGTTGGAGTGCCGGAGTAGGTATAAAGTATTTATTCGCTTGTGCACTTACGACGCTTGAAATCGTGTTTGAAATGTAAGTTTCATTCTGAATGGGATTACAAAAGACCAAGAATAGCATTGGTAATGAGCTGAAATGTCAAGTTAATCTTCTTCACTCTATACTTTGGGCAATTTGTCACACCTTTAAAGGCTTTGAATTTAAACTTTGAACACAGAGCGCCTTAAGCTTTACAATAAACTTTACATATTTCTATAAAATTAATTAGTTCAAATAAGTTCAATTTAGAGACAGAATAATCAGTGTATTGACAAACTTAACTCTCGTAATTTTAAATTTAGAAGATCGGTATATATTTATTTAACCGATATTTATTATAATAAATGAGATTATATTTGATACTTGTAGCGACTAAAAATATGATAATTCTTTAAGTAATAAAGTATAATCTCATTTAAACTTGTTAAGTAAGAACATTAAAGGTAATAAATCAGTCTTTGTGGACATGTAATAATTTGTTAAATGGTTTATAAAAATTTTCGTTCAAATTATTGCTTTTAAAAATATTATAGTATCAAAACCCGAATAATATTTAATATTTAATAAAAATATCCAAAACGAAGATGAAACCTTCCATATTATATACCTATCTAATACTTTAATTTTTAAATACATATCTCAATTTAATTATTAATTATAATGGTCCCCAAAAATTATCTGGGAATAACAATCAAAATCGGGACAATACAAACCTATCTTCGGAATCCGTTCCAAATAATAGATTAAGCGGTACCAATTCAACCACAGTAGTTCTAATAATAAAAAGATGAATTACGCACCAATGTCAATGTCAACACATGACAGCACTCAGCAGGAACTTTCACATTCATTTTTATTTTTTTATTTCGTTAATTTAAATTATATACTGGTATGACATCAAGCATATTCAAATTGAATGAAGCCATAGTTTAAATATAGAAAAAAATATCTTTCTCTGGGAATATTATATATTAATCTATCGATATATGTGATTAGTTTACTGTCAGCAAACGAATTACAAATCGCATGTAACATATAATCTCATCTTAGGATCGGGTTAAATTAGAAGTTATGTATTTTTATAAAAGGTATCAGTATTATATCGTATTATTTTCAACCTAATGGTTTATACATTGTTGAGACAAAAGGATATCAAGTGATCAACAGACAATTGGACTTTACAAAACCTACTACATCCTCTTTAAAAATACTCCGAAAGCTATTATTATAAATTACATTTAAAAATATCTATATGAATATTCTTAGAGATTAAATTATTAGATATAAAAAAAAATCCTGAAGTTATGAAAACTTTTTATTCATAAAGTTAACTTTATCTCATTTATTATTAGCAAAACCAACAACTATTAAATAATAATAATACATGTGATTAACATTTCAAACATTTTATTTATTTTTCTTTTTTTCATGCTGTTTAGCTGCTTTCTTCTTCATTATTTGTATTCTTTTATCAGCGGATATGATGTTAATATTTGGTGTCACCACTTTGGACGGGGATGAGGAGGCTGAACTACTGCTAGATATTTTCACTGGTGTGGTGGACCCTGAGACTTGAGTGGGTGACTTTGGTTCTGAAGCCTTATTTGGGAAAGCTGTAGGAAACTGAGATGACAAACATGATGCACACTTCCATCCCGACGCCATGTCATTATCACTTATAACAGGCTTGTGACAATCCTGAGAACAAATAAGTTAATATAAAATTAAATTAATTTTATATTTAAAAAATATTCATACCAACTAGCAAACAGTTCTAAGAGCATCTTTAATTAAATTAGTTTGGTTGAATTGTAGTAATTAGAATAAAAGTCGATTAATAACAGTTCAAATATACCTGATGGTAAAGTGCATGGCAAACATCACATTCCACTAAACGATTTCCAGCCTGAACTGCAATCTGTCTGCACACAACGCAATTTAAATCTTCTTGTAGGAAATCAAAGGATAAATCTCCGTCCATGACGGAGCCGTCGTCGTTCTCTCTTTCAGGTATTTGTATTTGTTGGGGGCTCTGTTGTGGAATTGCAACTGTTTTTGTAACATTTTTGTCACCTTTGTGCTTTGATCTAGAAGGTGATTCCATTTTTTCCTCATTTAAATATTTTTTTGGGAGTACATTACCTAAAGTTTTTGAATTACCGTAAGTTTGTCGAATCATATCATCCAGAGTCAAACGAAGTTGCTCTGTTGAATCGGACGCACTTGAATGTAGATATTTTAAACACAGTTTAATAGAAGGATCAAAATCAATTGAAGACATTATTGATATATAATTAACCAATTTCAATTTAATAATATTCCAAGTATTTTCAATTTGCAATTGGCAAGCGAATTGACAGTTCCTAAAAGTCAAAAACTTAAATGTCTTCAAACAATTCATTTGTGGTTCACGTTGAGCAAATATAGGCATTTAAGAAATCTTTAATTTTATGAATATAAAAAAAAAAATATGTAAAATTATGACCAAAAAAATTAAATTCCGCAACTCATTATTTACCTTAAAATTATGAAATGGTTTAGAACTGATTGTCTTTCATAATGTCAAACGTCAGTAACAGAAAATGAGATCAGACCCCTAAATTCAAAAAGTAAACGTGAGATCAGGTATTTTAGTGTTTTTTTACAAACCATTTAAACTAGTTATCATTTCCAAGACTTAAACTAGAGACTCTTCTTTTTTTTAATTAAGTGTCTTTGTATGGTGAAAAAACATACTGTGTTAGTCACTACACCTACGATTTCATTCGTTATCATTTATGTTTCTCTTACAATACAATGATGTTATTCAAGTCGACTTGTTGCGGTGTCCTAATTTTTTTAATAAATATATCTGGGCGACAATGTAACGTACAGGTCGGACCTGATCCTTGGGATTACGTTAGTCCCGTAACTTTTGACACAAATAACAACGCAGAAATACCATCCGATTTAAGAACTCCGCCGCCAAAGAAAGTGCAAACCAATAGTTTGGCGACAGGAGAATGGTTTTACAAACGTATTTTAGCTTTTGTTTTAAAAGGAGGGCAAATTAAGGTAAGTTGTAATTTTGAAACATTTTTAATTGCTACAATTGAAACTACCGATTCTAAATAAAAATAAATTTTACTTATAAACCAATGTTGTAATTTAATTTAGGCAATCAAAATGTACTGTATTTTATCTCTACATTTCTATGGAAACAGATTATTAATTTTTCTATAGCAAAATGAAGATGGCAGTGTCGAAGTATCACTACAAATGAGATACAACACAGAGCATTGGAAGGTTCTTAATGAGTATGTTTTGCCAAGTAAAGCTCTCTCTGAAGACATGTATAGAAGATCAATGGGCTATATTGAGGAAGCTATCTATAAACCCACCATTACTGAAAAAATTGTTATGGCTTGGCATGAGCATATTCAACTTTACATCACTGAATATAAGGTAATCAATTTGTAAGATAAATTTATACAATATTTACATTTAAATACAATAATTTATTTGATATTTTTGATAACAAAAACTAACATTGAAGTTGTACATAATTTGATTTTTTTATGCAAGAACATTTCTGCCCTTTTTGCAGAAAGAAATCACATGGTTGTTCACTATAATGGCAGGTATTTCTACAATCATGTGGTTATGGAATCACATGTCTCATAAACATTTGAAATTTGTTGTAATTATTGGACTGTATGTGTATGAAGCATTCACATCATATAAGGTTAATATACATTTTAATAGAGTGTTTTTTTTTAAGGTAACAAGTAATTTGTAAATGGTGTATTTTTACTGATATTTTGACTTCAGGAAGCAGAAAAACAGGAAATGGAGAAGTTTATGCAGGCCATAAACACATGCAAGTGGTATATTTGGACCTCAGAATGCGAGGTCCCGCCTCCTGAACTATTAATATTCCTAAAACATCTGAATCCTCTTAAGATTGCAGTGAGAATGTTTACAACATTACTATCAGAACCTATGTTATGTATCAGTGAAACAATTAAAGTTATGGTACATGGAGTAACAGGTAAAAGTACTAATAAGTTCAAAATACTATTTCTGTTATGAGACACTCCTTTAACACTACATTTATGATTTATGGATATAATTATGCAGAATTAAACACAATACTAATTTTTAATACATATTATAGCTCTTTAGAATTGCTTTATAATGAAAAAAAATGACCTCATGAAGCAGACATGTGCTTTATAAACACCAATATAAGCCAAACAATTAGACACAATAATCAGTAATCTCATATTATTTACTAAAACATTTATAACTACTGTTATTTAATTGTTAGTATAATAGACTGAGAGTTTCAATTGTATGTTAAGCACAAAGTTATTGTTTTTAATTTTATACCTTTTTTTAAGGTTTTGTAACGCAAAAACGACCTATTCTTAATGTGTTAATTAAATTATTGTAATATATTTCAACAGATGGCTTGTGGTACCCGTTTGACAAGATCATGTATGGAGTTCTAATGGTGGCTTTCAATATAACATTAGTTATATTACTTGTAATGGTTTTATTCAATTTTGTACTCAATATACCATTCAACTTCAGTTTTGGATTGGTAAAAATTGCATTAAAGCAGAGAGATCGATCCACACCTATGATAAGACAACAAGAAAGTCCACTAGTACAGCCAGTTGAAATCGGTGATAGAATTAGTGGAGAAAATTTAAATAAACTTCTGGATATTTGTTCAAGATCTCAACTGGCTCAGAAAAATACCAACAAAACCTTGGCCATAACATGCGAACCCAAAATAAAAAGATCAGCCAGCACCGGCAGATTGCCTAGTCTGGGTACCTATGATGGAAATCAGAATAAATTATGAATTTATAAACAATTACTCAAAACTATACCTATAATGTGCAAATGAATCATCATCTAATACAATAATTGAATGTGTACAATGTTGGTAATGTAAAGCTACAGCTTTATTTGTAGGAGTTCTCATGGTTTACTCAAAAACTAACAGTTTCAACATTTTTCTTTCAACACTACTACTATCGGTTATTTCCATAAAGTTAACTATATATAAATGATAAAAATAAAAACAGTTTACGTTGATAATGTAGTTTTGTAAGAGTCGTTATCCAAGTTAAATGCGTCAACATTTTTGGTCGCGGGACAGAAACCCTATTCCAATTCCTTTGTGTTTCATGTATTTTGCGTTAATCCGCCGTAATAACTTTGTTGTGATATTTTTTTTACGTTTACACTTAATGAATTGTGATTTTTTAATTATGATTAATGTTAGAGTTAAGGGTATTTATATTTTTAAAGCTTGTAAATAAAATAACTTTCTTATGTAATACTTTTTTTATTATTTTCATTTCGTGTTATGATGCTCGATGACAAGTGGGAAAAAATATTTTGAAACGCTTTACTTTAACACGTTCGGTTCATATATAAGCATTAATTTATACAATAATCACAAGCAAAATCTAACCTCAATTCAAATACAATAATAATTATTGGTCAACAAACATTCGAAACCTCATAGTAAATAACGACGTAATAATAACAAAAAACATTCAGTTATATACAAGTACTCCATAATGTCTGCATTTTTTAATATTTGTAATGAAACGTTTATAAATAGAAAAAAAAACATTTTAATTTTAGAAAAGTTGTCAATACGGTAGTTTATTTGGACTTCTTCGCAAATTTATGGAATATTTAAATAATAATAAAAAGAAAATGTTATAACTGATCTTTTAATATATGTCACAATAACTTTTTGTTTATTTCTTTCTGAAATATGTTACGTTATAGAAATTATTCTTTGACTTGAGCTAATTCGATTCTAAGAATCGTTTAATAAGACTCACTATGACATACAATTATTGATTAGGTACTTATATCTTACATGAATGATTTGAATTTAAAATCGTTGAAATAATTCTTTGAAGGGTTTGGATTGCTACAATGATCACCATTATAAAACCCTATTTAATATTATTGCCATAATGTTCGGGCACCATGTTGTTAAAGATAAAACGTTAGTATTCTATTTTGAATATTGATAACCTTTATTGTGAAGTTACTATACTTTAGATTGTATTTTTTTAAGCTTCTACAGTATAATACTTGGAATTTACTTAATCTTAAGTTTTTTTTGGCATAAATATTGTTTAATATGATATCTTTTTCATTGGGATATAAATATAATTACATTTACTTTATTTTAATTACTTTTTATAGTTTCATTACATAAAATTTAATTACAGAAGGATTTAAATGGATGTCGAACCAATAAATGTTGTACTCATTACTGTTTAATTTTTTAATCTGTACTTTTTAATAGTTACATAATTCTGACAAGTGACAAGGTCCGGATTTTTTAATTAGTAATGGACTGTTACGATTATATTTTTTACAAAAAATCAGAGTATGTTAAATTCGATGTGCCATTTATTATTTAATAACAAACTATTTATTTCAAGAGAATAGTCGGAAAGCTAAACTAATCAAGCTTGTGCTAAGAGTAAGCTTCCATAATCGCATCTATATAAATAGGACAATTGCGCCAAACTCGACTCAATCTCATACGCCTTTTAAAGAAATGGAAATCTTAGAACTATTAAAAATGAGATCATTTATTAGAAGCTTAGACAGAGAGCAAAACTTGACTTTAAACAGATATTTTTGAAAACAATCTCGATATACTTAAAAATGTGTTCAAGTTCATACAAACAAAACATAATCGCGCTCAAAACAATGAAAGATAGAGGAAGCTCAATCATGTAATTTATCAATGAATATTATATCACCATAATCAATGAATATTATTAACAAGTAAAATGTTGTAAATATCATATAGTAGAACTTTTTATTATATGATTGAGCCCCAAATACAACTTACATGTACATACCACATTAAAAAAGTTTCAATCATAATCAACATATATAAAACATAAACAGTTAAAAATACATCAAACAACATTAAAAAACTTTGGTCCAGTTTTAACTATTCAACAATCTCTCTTTAATTCTAATTCTTTGAATTCTGATCACAAGGCAATGTTTGGTATTTATTTGAATAAGTAATTTTTGTATAACAACTGGAATGTCATAGACAAATACCGCTCTTTAAGCTTCGCGAATTGCCCATTTATAATAATAATTATCACCTACCGCTGCTTGCTAAGCAACACTATACAAATCAACTTTCCTATATATAAATACCTTTCCTAAGGGTAACCTCACTATGAGTTACATACATTATAAGGATAATCGACTAGATAAAATGTTAATTTATGGACAATTCTAATTGGATATGTAAGTGAATGATATTAAATAAAGTGCACTAAAAACTAGCGAATGCTACTTTTAAAATACTCGATAATTATGACAGATATTTGAAAAAAAAAAGATGTCATTGTGATAGCAATAACTGGTTTGCTATGGTATCTATTATTATTCAAATAACCTATAATGTGCATTGAATTGAAACTATAACTTAATAGTAAACAGTTTGAATGGATGACCTGGATTGAAGAAATTTTACTGTAGTAAAAAAAACTAAAGCAATTCTTTTGGCACATTGTGGTATCTAACAATGACATCTTAGGTTCTAAGCATCTAATGATATTAAAAGCAAGTAATAATTACTTCGTAAATAAATTTTGATTATTTTATTTGAGCTGCTCATATTTATAGTAAAAATCACAATTTCTGACTAATGTACTATTAATGTTGAACTAACAATTTCATTTCTAATTATTAAATCGCAATTAAATATTAACCAAACTAAAAGATATCTATAACGTAAACGACCAAAAAAAAGAGATTTTGTGTCTTATTCAAGTGTATCAAAAGCCGTAATAATTATATTCATGAAGGATCAGTGAGTTGACAGTTAATTTATGATCCAAATTTGAGGCAAGCTTGAAAAAAATCTATTTTCAGGTACTATAATCATTAACCATCCTTAATGTTACTTCAAATACAACATGATCATCAATAAATCAGCATATAATGCATAACAGTTGTCCTAGAGACATCATTTCGTTGTAATTTACACTATAAAATGGAATTATACCATTCAATAAGTGTCATCTCAGTCATTATTAATAATAATATTATGTAATATGCAACTAGTGTAAATAATTAATTTTTAATAGCAAAATATACATTTCAACACTAGGGACCGTAAGTACGAGAAAACTAATATAATAGGCATGAAATTATCATATTAATGTAATGTGATGTAACAA
Organism: Danaus eresimus; assembly: GCA_018231745.1. Lineage (NCBI taxonomy): Eukaryota > Metazoa > Arthropoda > Insecta > Lepidoptera > Nymphalidae > Danaus > Danaus eresimus. The sequence goes on from DVQP01001665.1 coordinate 8,621, forward strand.
ATAATTTAAATCCTAATAAATTTGGATTTATGACTAGAAAAAATTACAATATTTAGTGTACAAGTAATAAACAACATCAGGCATCAATGATATAAAAAGCAATAATTACAATTGATATAAACATGTTAAAAATAATATCAATACATGAAATAAAACTTGTTTAAGTGTAATCATATGAAAGGGGCTTTAAAATACATTAATTTAAATATTAAATTGACTTACATGTAGCTAAATAGCATAACAAGAATTTACATTATGTAATGAAAGATGTCTTATATGGCATGGAACTAGACTGATGAATCTAAGAGAAACTATCTTAATATACTCATATTGTCATTTTTATTACACAATGTTGCTTATTACTTGATACTTTTGAGATGTTATTATACCGATTAATCATAATTACATGACAAGGCATTTCTCTCTACCGCTAGCCGATGGTTCACCACCATCTTTAACAACTTTATCCTTTTTCTTCTTACCCTTTCCATCCACCTGAAGTGACACATTTCTGTTCTTTTCCATGTTAAGCAGCTCCTGAAATGTAACCATAGTACATATAAGTTTTAAATAAGATTACAAAGAAGGCATATATATGTATAATATACCTGGAAAAGTTGTGTGACATTGTGATTAGTTTTTGCCGAAGTTTCCATGAATGATACTCCCCAGTTTTGAGCCTGAGCCTGACCCTCGGCAGCTGATACTTCCCTTATCTCAGGAGTCTCATCACACTTATTACCAGCCAACATGACAGGTATATTGGGTAATTCAGCACCTTTAATCTCTTTTATTGTCTGCCATATAGGCTTCAATTCCTCTAATGATTGCCTACTGCTAACTGAATACACCAGTATGAAAGCATGGCCCTGAAATATTATAATAATTTAAAATATCATAGTAAAAAAATATCATCTCCACATTTAACTGGTATGAAATCATTACCTTACTAATAGATAATCTTTGCATTGCTGGAAACTGATGTGACCCTGTAGTGTCAGTTATTTGAAGAGTGCATATAGTTTTGTTGCTGCTTATGACCTATAATTGCATAATATTATAAAGTTATTTTCATACTTACTAATTATTTTGTATTTTTAATAAGATAAGCAACTAAAATTTCACATGTATGAAAGTGCAATGTAACAATAATTACTGTGTTAATAATAATATGTAAACCATTATAAACGTTTTTTATGAAATCTTATTATTTAACAATAATTGGAGTAACCTACTTGTCTGTAAGTATCTTCAATCGTTGGAATATATGATTCCCTGAAGGTACCTTTTACAAATCTCAACACTAACGAACTTTTACCAACACCGCCTGCACCAAATACAACAACACGGTAATCATTGCTTTGCTCCGGCATCACTACTTTTTGATCGAAACACTTTTGTAAAATCAATTACAAGATTGCAGTTTAATAGCAATGAACGCGATCCCTTTATAGCATCTTAGGCGTTGTGAATGAGATACCTAGACCGGACAATTTTATTTATACTTTAAAATTATATATATTGATAATTTATATGGCATTTAAATAAAAACACATCCTTAAAATCTCCCATTTACAACGCCCAATCAACATACACAATGATTATGACCGCAAAATGCTAGACGACAGCTGTCAAAACTGTAAAGCAGGCTTCCTAAGCAAATCCCATAAAAATTGTATTGGTAAATAGTGATTTTAGTAAAAATACATATATTTTAAAATTCTTTTTAATATTAAAATTTTACTTACATATTATTATAATTTTTAAACGTGACGTTGTTATAGTCTGTTTAGACGAACATTGAGCATTGAGTAAGGAACAATTTAGAAAATTACTAAATTACAAATGGCTTCCGTTTTCAACTTTCGGCTGCCGTATTTTATTGTTGGCATGGTTTTTTGAAATAAGGTTCGTGGTCAATTTTAATCGCCATCAAATGAGAGATCCGTGGCGATATTTTCATGCACACATTTTAAAATAGTGTAATATCACATTTTTATATTGTATTCCGACTTACGAAGCGTGCCGGTTATGTGTTAGAATTTGTGCATGTTTTTCTAATCTATTTCGCATATATTATGGTGATAAAGCAATTTCGTGAAAGAAATTAAATTGTTATTATTTTTTAACTTCAATCACATAACTTTAACTTGTCTTTTTTTTGCAGGCTGCGTAATTAGTCGAGACGAACGTGTTCGATCGAATTTGTAGGTATTTTAGTTGCCAATAAACATGGGCATACAAGATTTACAAATATTTTTAGAAAACGAGGGTGTTGGAGTTGATTTGTTTCGAATTGCCCGGACACAACCAGGAGGCTTTAGGCTTGTTCTTGACGCTGAAGGATGCCTAGACAGACTTTACGGAGGATATTTTTCAGGTACTCATTACTGATTATTTGAAAAAATTAATAAATTGTAATCGTGCAGCAATTAACAGCATATGAAGGTAATTGAGTTCTTTTCTTTTGTTTATATACTTTTGTAAGTTGACAATAATATGTGTATACAAAGATTATAAGAGAAGAATAAATCCATTTGTTAGTACATTAAAATAATAAATAACACATTCGTAAATACAGTTCTTTTTTGTGAAAAATCAAATAATATTAAATTTTAAACCCATAATTTTATTATGTATATTTTTGTTCTTTTAAAGACATTTCTGTTAGATCATAAAACGGCTCCTCCTGAATATATACATTTGCTAAACTTGTTATAGATTGGGCATGTGGCGGACAATGGGCTCGTTGTGTTCAATTCCTTACAACACTGGCACAAGCTTTAGCTGAACATCAAGTGGCATTGTGTGTTTGTTTCAACGGAGCTCACCCTACCCCTCCCGCTTTACCACAGCACTGGATCCAAACACAATCTACCTACAGACAGCGAGTTAATTCTGTGAGTTGCTTAAAACATTTAATTTTATTCTAGTATTCATTGCTTTACTTGAAATAAATCATTGTCATGACATCTTAAATATATCAAATTACAACTGGCAATATTAATTGTTGTTTAATATGGAACTAAGTTTGACTTTATAAAAATTTTTATTGTAGGTATTACGCCATATTGCTACAAAAGGTACTCCACCTCCAAAAGTATGGTGGGTTCCACCGACAGGACTCCATTCATGCCTAAGAACAGCTCTGCGATATCTCAATATACCAATTGTAAGTTTTTAAATATTTTTATTGCTAATATAAGTAATTAAAAATAAGTTAACAATCTGATTTAATGGATATTGTTTAATAATAATCATATTTAAATTATAGATGGTATCAACAGATGATCATTGTCAGGAAGTTGTTGGTTTGTGTCGCGAAAAGACCTATGCTGGCCTTGTAGGCTGTTCAGGGGAATACTTAGTATTCCAACCGCCGAGATATTTCAGTTCATCGCAACTGAAACTCACATATAGAGTGAGTATAAACATGTTCGATATGTGTGTATTTATATAAAGAAAATAGTTATAATTTATTAATACTGTTACAGTCCTCACTGGAAACCAAAGAGTACATGGTACATGAATTACCTAAGCTGCTAGATGTTCCTCAAGATCGTCTCTGTTTAATGGCTGCACTATTAGGAGGTGTTATTCTATCTGAGCAGAGTCTCACAGATTTTTATAAGCGTTTAGGGATTGCACAGAAAAAGGTGAGGCAAATTACTGATAATTTAATGATTAGGGACGACATACATTGATAATAATAAAGGTTTATTTTCAGCAACAAATTCCACCGGAAACTTTAATCAAGACAGTTGGTCAATTTGTACGTGATCTACCATCGTCCGATGTTGATGCTGCCTGTATAGAAATTTTTGGTGACCTTAATGATCTCCGTGCTGCCAAATTAAAACAAGCTGTACAATATTATCTTAATGGCACCAAAGATGGCTTCCTTAAATACAGGACTGCTTCAGGTAAATCAGATTTAATATCTTATTGTCATTACAAATGTATTTATTTTTATTTCCTTCAGCATTACGACTCAACAGAATGTATTGAAATGATATCCAAGATTTTAATTCCTTAGGTCGTCGCCCAAAAAACAACAAAAAAAATCAAAAGTCAGATTTAAGCCCATTGTCGACTTCAACGGATATGGACACTTCTAAACTAGCAACCGAATCTTCGGAACACGAGGTTAATATTTTGTGATTATTTCAGCTTCATTACATCGCTAAGGGTCATCCACGCCTTTTACATCTACATAGCAATTGGTATCCATTGGCATTAACATATTTGCATGTATAACAAAATTGAAATAAAATTTTCCATGTGCTGGGTTTGAGGAAGATTTCACTTTTTTGTCAGCTAAATATACTCTTTTCATACAACCCACGTCATTCACGCTTTACTTTCACTTCCGAAAAGCACTTGGAAGTTTTGAGAGAAAAAAATGAAAATAAATAAATTCCAGCAAAAAGGCTTGGAAGATTACAAATTGGCTACAGCAAACGCATCGATTAACGCGGACTTTAGTATGGAAGATCACTGTCACGAGCTAGTTCAGGGCGTAGCGGCCGCGTCCCTGGAGGGCGGCGACGCCACCAACATGGCCGCCAAACAAGAAAAGGCAGAAAAACACGCCAAAGAGGTCTGATACTATATGATTTACATCGCTTTAGACGCTTTAAGTGTGTCTCTATAAGTTGTGATGGTGAAGATTAATCAATGAAAAGAGATAATTAATGTAAACACCTTTTTATATCACAATAACTCTACTTTGGTGACAATAAGTAAATTATTAATTGATAAAACTACTGAAGTAAAACAGTGTGTTTACAAAATTTATCTCATTTCATTGGCTGTATCTCTGTCGTAATATATCAATTGTTTCATTACAGGCTCCGTCAACGTCCGGCAGCAGTAGACACAGTGATGACAACTGTCCACCCGCGCCCGCCGAAGTACTGAGGACATGCGCCGAGCGACACACGCGTGGCCTCATGCACCCCCAGATGCTGTCTATACTAACCCACAGACAGATCACTCTGCCCGTCCTCATGGAAGATGATAACCACCGAGAGATACCATCCATACATCACTTCTTCAGGCCCATCCGCCAGAACGTTTACGCCATTCTGTACAACATGCACCATCACCGCTTCATGGCTCAGAAGGCGAAAGGTTATATATAAAGCGAGATATGTAATAAGAATACGTCCTATTACTGTAGGAAACAAAATTATTCTTTTGACCTAGTAGATATTGCAATCAGTTTGTTTTTCATCCTTAGCCTATATTAACGGTGTTTTTTTTTAAATTCATATATCTAATTTTTTTTTTAGACGAAGGTATGGCGAGTACATCTAGTGCCAATGACCGACCGTGCACGGTTCAAGTGGCTGAATGGATTTATTCACGAGTGAATCCCGGGAAAAGTCCTGAAACAGTTCATGGGGTCGTGCTCGACTGGCCTGTTCCCACCGTGCAGAGGCTTTGGTTCGGGTGAGGTTACATGATAAATGGCAAGAAAACTTATGTTATAATGTTAACGAATTATTTATATGTTTAATTGACTATTCTTTGAAAAGTTGATGTTTCATGATATAATATATGATACAATTAATTATTAGAAAAACTTACAATTTAATATATTTAAAACTATTACTTTTTTCGCGGTTCGTTAGTTTGTAAACGTTGAATTATCCCTTATGGCTTATACAGTCTCTTTTAAAAGCTTAAACTGTAGTAAATAAAGTAAACTAATGTTTAAACATATTTTCAAATAGAAAGTAAAAGAAAACTTATTAAAAAAATAAAAAAAGTATTTAGTATACAAATCAGGTGACTAAAGCAATCGAAAAAAATACACAGAGCATTCCTAAAAATGTAATAGAAATAAATGCGACATATTATTTTATTTTATACGCGATTCGGTAAGTGCGATTCTTCAGAAGCGATAAATATATCGAAATGTGTGCACAATCTTAAAGCTGACCTTATTTGGTGGAACACTTTTGTACTACGAAGAGTGTAATAACGAACTCGTAACGGTAGCCATATATCGAATAATTCCTTAGAGGCTTTAATGATTCTCCTTCCTTACTCGCTCGAACTGAATAAACTCACGACCAGGCACATT
>DVQP01001666.1:0-14703 GCA_018231745.1 Danaus eresimus
CAAGCGTATTATGCATATATTTACACTCTGAATGTAGGATAATACAAGAAATTACCACCAAAAATATTTCCTAAAGCCAACAAACATTATTAAACCGCAAAACAGAATAAAAACCCGGATTATATAATATTTTTTGGTACAGTACGCTGTGTCTGTATGTACTAACACTAGCCTCGTCCGCCCTCTCCTTGCCGTCCTTTCCCTTGCCGATGTTCTTGACCTTCTTCCTGTCCAGGCGTTTCGTTTTGGGCGAGTCGCCGCTGTCGCCGGTGTCGCCGGGCCTGTGGGTGACGTCAGGCCGCCTCTCGTCTATGGGTATGTCTCTCAGCACGTACACCGTGTCCCCTTGCCGTACTTGTAAGTCGCCTCTCATCAGCGACAGGTAGAACTGGTGACCCTCCTCAGTGTATTCATCCAGAGGTATTTCGCGATCGACCTGTTAGCAACACATACATTTATCAGTCATTGACTGAACACTCCTTAACATTATATAATGTAAAATAAGATTGTGATGCAGGTTGTTTAATATATATATATATATAACTAAGTATTATGAGCGCCGACTGGGATCAATAATGTGTTATACCTAGAGACCTGTCGGTGTACTGGTGTATGCATGTGTATGTGTGTGTCTGTGTATATGTGTGTCTGTGTATGTGTGTGAGCGTGCGTGCGTGCGTGCGTGTGTGTGTGTGCGCGTGTGTGTGTATACCGGCGCGGGATTGCAGTAGTGACAGTGATGCGTGAGGCGCGTGTCGGCCAGGCGCATGCAGCGCGCGTGTTGCCAGACGCCGCACAGCCCGCACTGCACCATGAGCCCCTCCTCCACGTGCAGCCCGCAGATGCACAGTATCACCTCCTCTGTTCACGAAATATTTGTTAAGAATTAATGAACTTAAACCATAAATAAAACGAGTCCAACGCCAGCTTGATCGCTGAAGAGCGAATAGCTATAAGCAATCTAGTAGCATTTAATAATTATATCCATATACTAATCAAATTAATTAAAGTAATTTTTACATATGGATCTATCCGATGGATGGTGTCCAGCTCCAAAGAACAAATAACAAACTTACTATTTATTTGAATCGACTTCTCAAGCCAAGAACAAAATAAATGACATGCAACACTTAACACTGGTCCCGAAATAAATTGTTACGATCGTTATAAAGACTTGGCTTTTATTGAAGAAAAATCTGATAAATTATTTAGCATGATAAATGATAAAAATCAACGTACCAGGTTTAGTTTTCTGTATGAACCCATTAGGCAGGGATTCCTGTGGACCGATTATCTTGATCAAATGTTCGGCGAAATCCGATTTCGTCGAGTTGTAGACCTGTGTAATATATTAAAAGTTAGATAGGAAAATCATTTTGACGGTTAACTGTGAAACATAACTCATACCTTTTTAAGTTGGGTAGCCGCGGCGCCGAGAGCCGTCGCCTTGCCCTGTTCTCGTACGACGCTGGTGAACAGGGTGTTCATGTCGCCGTCGAACTGAGCGATGTTTTCGTACTTCCCCCCCTCTATATGAGCTTGTATGGTGCTGAGGTCTAGTACAGTCTGTGCATCCGACTTCACTTGACCCGCCTTCAACTTCATCAGTAAAGCGCTGACATGTTTACCTTCCTCATCTAGAAAACAAGTTCAATAACCATAAATTTTTTTATAAAATATTTCACAAAAGTGTGGAAGCAAAGTTATTCATTCGTTACTATGTTAATTCATGTACAATTTTGTTGTATATACCTTTAACATTGACCACAGTATTATATAAAGCTCTGAACACCCTGGTCAAGCGCGTCTTGACATCCAAGGAAGGGTCATCTTCTAAGCGAGTCAGTTCCTTCATAGTTTCCTCTTTACTGGCTCTGAGCGTTTGGAGTCTTTTAAGGAATACGGCCGGGTTCATAGTGTCCGGGAGCTCCAGGGGATTCACGTTCACAACGGCGGGGGCTGCGGGAGGAGTTGGGGGAGGCGGAGGAGGAGGGGCAGCGGGAGCGGGGCCAGCTGGCGGAGGGGATGGAGGGAGGGGGAGAGTTAGACGCTCGCGGATGCGACGCACCTGGAATGATCACATACATTGTTGTACATTGACAATTGACTTACATCTAAATAAATAATCAAATCACCGTATAATTGAAGAGAAAAAATAGTAAATGAAAAAGATAATTCTTTCTATGTCATGATGAATTATATGAAGAATGAAGCCAATTAATTTTGCCTACACAAGGACCACCTACTGATTGTTTGAACGCTTTATCTATATAACATTGTATACTTATAACAACAGGTACATAAGTAAAGTGAATCTAACATTTTCCAGGTTCCTGAACAGGAAGCAGTGCCGTTCCTTGACGAGCGTCCTCTCCTTGGCGGTGAGTGGTCTGGGTGCGGGCTCCTGCCACAGCTTGTTCAGGTGTTGTTGGTACTTGAGTATGGTCATGTTTTTGACGTCCCCGGCGCACACGTTCTGCTGCTCCGGCTTCTTGTTACACTTGGCCGCCTTCCTCGGCCGGCCGACCCGGGGCTGGTTGCCTGAACCGCCGGACTGGTTGGAGGCGTTGGAGGCTGTCCTGTTCTGTGACTTGACCGGCTGCTTTGTGATCCGCTGAGATTTTCCGCCTATCACGCCTCTGCAGTCTTCAGAATCGCATTTGCATGGCTGAAATCGACAAATCATATTTATTACATTTCGTATTTAAAATTACATTTTTTGATTCCTTAGGATTGTCTAGATTCTAGAAATTAGCATAGAATACTTTTAACAATACCTTAAAACAAAGAAGTTATGCATATGTGTATAGATACTTGAATATATATATATGTATACATGAATGAATCTGTACCTGACCGACGGCTGGATTGAACAGTGAGAAGTTGTAGTCATAAGTGAGCTCTTCATCCGGCTCGATGTCTCTCAACGCGAACAGTGCCATTCTGAATGTACCTGAAATATATATATAGCAAAATACAGTATCAATAATGACATATTATGTGACAAAACATGCTCTAGGGCTCGGACTCATTTGTAATGAATGCCTGAACGATAAAGGAAGTTGAATGAAAAAATAACTATGATTTATATTGAAGTATAAATAGTAGGACTATAATGTTATTTTAGTATACGCTCATACAGAAAGGACATATTTTTGCACTTTGTAGAACTGAATTTAGATATGTTTAACAAAAAAAAGTAAAGATATAAATATATTTCAAAGGAATTAAAAATATTTTGCATCGAAGGAGATTCATAGGAATATATATAAAATGAAAGTTTAAGTATTAAGAATGTTGAGTTTGTAAGAATGTATGTATGTTTCTTCCATAAATATTTGACATTGCTGACAGCTGCTGATCAGGTTTAATGAAGGGATCCTAATCAAGTGGAATTGTCTACTATTACTTTCATTGATAAATATTTTTGCTGATTCATTGATAAATTTACTGGATATTATTAAAGAATGTCATTGTCAAAATCTTCCTCATTCTCTTCCGAGCAAACAAACACTATATATATTGAATCTTTGTCAAGTGTCACTTTCTACACCTCACTATAATACAGCAAAATGATATATTCATACATCTACATATTAAATTATAAAAAGATGAAATAGCTTTTTTTTACATAAAAAAAAAGAAAATTATAACTTGCTTTATAATAATTAGATTATTTTAATTATGGAATAAATGAAGAGTCATAATATAAGACTAATGATCCCTTGTTAATAATGCTTGAACACCATAATCATAGTGTAAGATATATTTAGTATATATCTATATATGTCGTTAAGAACCACATTCCCCAGATGTACTCCCCAGCTGTATTCCTGGTGTACCAACCGTTGGCTGTCCACTTCTGCATCTCGCAGTTGGGTCTGCAGGAATGGTTGACGAACCGGCCGTCTCCCCCCACCCGGTGTCCGTCTATGACCAGCCCCCCGTCCAGGTGGAGGCAGTAGTGGTGTGTGTCGCGAGCGTAACGGGTCGCCATCCGCTCCTATAGACAAATTAATAAATTAGGATTTTGAGTATTATATGCCCTATAAAGAAAATATTTATGGAAAGTCTATTCAGATTTCCTATGTATAAAACAGTTTGCCTGGCAGGAGACGGCTTTGGCATGTGATAAAGTTATGTTGTCAACTTCTTTGAATTTACTTTGGATCTAATTTGTAAATATATTTATTTTAGTGACGGTTGTCATATTTAAAATTTATAGATAGGACAATAGTTGACTTAAAACAAGTGGAAATATTACTGTACATTAAATTTACAGAGCGAATTATCTGAAAATTATATTTAATTAGTAAAAAAGCAAATAAAAGTAAGGGCACATTTTTATATCCGTCCAGTTGATTAGTTTAATCAATAAATATCAAATATAATTTGTTTACCGTCACATATATCGAGGATATATAACTTATTAATGAGATCTAAGATTTTCGCGAGTCGTTTAAATAAAACTAATATATTTTCGGATTTACTACACTTTTTATTACTTTAAAACTAAATAATCTCGTCTGCCCGTGGTCATGGTTGCTGTAAAGTAACCGAAACGTCGGGATTATGTAGTTTTAAAGTAGTAAAAATTCGCGTAGTAAATCCGAAAGTATATTAGTTTTCTATATAACTTATTTTTAAGCCGTACCTTAAACTCCTTGTCGGAGACGACCTCCCCCACGTACTCGAGGATGAAGTCCCCGGAGCGGATCGTCTGCTTGGTGCGGACGCCCCAGCCCTTGTTCTCCGTCATGAACTTCTCCAACCCCGGGACCCACTCGTGACGCTGAATACGTTGATTCTTGCATTTATCTCTGGAATATTTATTAATAAAGATTATATTTTTGTCAAAAATAAACGTCATTATAACTATTTCAGGACTTTTTTTTGTGTCCTTAAATTCTAATGGTGTGTGGAGAAAATACACTTGTTTTTTATTTTTATGTTGAACTAATCATTAAAATGTGATTTTTTTTACAACATATCAGTGCCTTAATTTTATTAGATCGAGTCGTTGGAGATTACAGAATTTCAATTTACTATGACAAATTAACGCTAAATAATATTATCTTATTAATACAAATTTTAATGCGATAGTTGGTGAGATCGGGTGTAGAATATCGAGTTTTAATTAAAAGTAATAATAGTCTGTGAGGTCGAAGGTGTACTCTAATAGCGCTATGTATAATATAGCGAGTTGTAACTAGTTGTACCCGCAAGGACAGAGTTGTGGCGAACACTCGGAGTACACGAGTCTGTTGATACAGTCTTCGTTGCAGGCGGAGGAGGGCGCGCAGTTACACGCCACGCTCTCACACTCCTCCGCTGACGGCTTCACATCGTAGTACACGTCTGTGGACGAGGACGATATGTTACATGCATACAACGTACTGTTACTAGCTGAAGCACTTTTTTTTCTTGCAAAATACATATGATGCAAACTGACAAAACAAAAATTACATGTATCCATAGATACTCCTTGCTCTCAATGTGTACTGGCAGTGTAGTCAGCATGCAACTACTGTTTTATACATATAAAGAATACATTATCAAGTGTCATTAGGTACATGGGACGTTCACGATATGTCACGTTATTACATAAACTGCTACATTTATTCTTTATTTAAATAAAACTGATTAAATAAGCAATACATAAAGGGATCAGAGATCTCATTATGTATTGCTTATTTTAATGTCTTACTTGTCCGTATTTTCTTATAGTTCCAGGAGGGCACGGGCTGGTTGTAGTGTTGTTCCCACCATATGTCGTAAGGTAATGTGAAATGCTGAAGTCTCCTCCGTACCCATCGCTCGCAGTAGGGCGGCGGCGCGAGCAAACCCGGCGGAAACTCCGTCTGGGTGACCAGGTTTTTACCTTTCCCGTCCGGTTTTGGACTAAAATTAAATTGTTATATTAATATACACCAACATACAAGTCCAAATAGAAAATATAGAATGTAATTTCATGACACGGGCTAGCTTCGAACTTGCGATCTACGGAATATCGCGGTTTAAAGGATTTACTATTTAAGCTCGAGGCTTGACTCGAACGCCGATTGAGTTGATTAATTATGAATTTTTATCGTAGTATTTATTGAAGAGAGATTTAATGTTAAATAAATAATATTTAAGTCTATATTGGTTATGTTACTCACTCGTCTTTGTAATAATCGGAGAACAGTCCGGCCACTAAAAACTTCTTTCTCAGGCGAGGATTCTTCTTGGAGACGACTGGTTTGTCTCTGACGTCGACTCCGTTGACTGGGCTTTCGTCGCGGGATGAAGCGACTCGCTTCTTACAGATGATAGTCTTCGACAGTACGTCGATACTTTTCTCGAAATCTATTTCTTTCTCGTGAAGCGGCAGGGGTTCGTTTTCATCGTTGTCGTGAAGTGTGTCTAAGGACGGTTCCCGTGACTTGGAGTGAATCCTCCGACTGACCACAGTGTCTAACGAGCTCTCTCGTGAGCTGGAATGTATTTCGGTGACTTTCTTGTTGACTTGACACGACCTTGACTTCCTCCTGGTCGCTATGCTCATCGGCTTTGAAGTTTTGTCAACTATTTCCGCGGTCGTTTTCTTGGTTTCAATTCTTTTGGTCTTCGTCTTTCCGTCTTCTAGATTATCGAAGCTTCTCGTATGTCTTCGTTCACTGGGATACAATATGGCTAAGCTTGACTTTGGTCGCAGGCCTACTTTCGGGATCTTCTCTACAATTTTCCTCTTTGAGAATATCTCTTCTATTTCGTGTGAGGGTGACATAGCTCGTGTTTTTCGCTTCAACCTCTCCAAGTTATCCAATCGGCTCGTTTGCTTCCCAGCCTTAAGATTTAATAAGCTCAATGGGATACTATCTTCGGGATCGTTGCTTAAAGAGCTCGTTAGAGACGGGATGCTATCAGTTTCACTGAGCACCTCCCATTTGTTTATGTGATTTTTAATTTCTCTGTCAGGTTTGTTTTGCTTTAGTTGTAATGCAGGTGCTCTTAAAATAGAAGATCCCGTCTTCTTGGCAGTAATATTCTTCGCGATGCTGTGACTTCTACTCTGGTTGTCTGTTGAGATTTCCTTTCCTTGTAGTTTCTCTAAAGCAACTACTGTGAGACGACCTTGTTTGGGAATATCGTCCTTGTTTAAGACAACTTTTAGTTCTTGCTTTTTACTGTTTGTGCGTTCTAAGAAACTGCTAGTCGCTTCACCGTCTTTCGGGACTCTCTCAAACACAGAATGATCGGTGTCTTCCGATGTGAAATGACCGTCGGACATGATGTTGGCTGATAGACTCGGCTCTATCTTCTTCTTCTTCCTTTTAATACTTGGAAAGCCGGTACGATTGATGGCTTTACGTCGCCTTGTTCTCTTCTTGGACACGTCTGCAGTTTTAATATTTGGAGTTATGTTTGTTTCTACGGCCTTAGTTGGTAAACCTGATTTCTTATTCAACTCAGCATTCGCTATTAACTTATCAGTTTGCATTTTGGACAATAGTACTTTTGTTGGCAAAACCAATTTACTCTCCCGTATTATACTGTTAGATGATTTTTTCTTTTTCTTATCATTAGTATCGTCATTGTCTGAAGGTAAATTTCGTTTAGTTTGCCTCAAGTTGTGACCACCGTTTGTTTCCTGTATTTTATCGGATAAAACTGATGCAATCGATTCACCCCTTTTCGGTCTAATTATGGGATCGGACGTTTCGGAAATTAAAGCCAAAGGGATTTCAGACTCATTGTCCATGACCAATAATCCGTTTGAATTTTTCTGATCACTCCCTCTAGATTTATTTCTGTTTCTGTTGCTTTCAGCGAGCAGATTAGACACACAAATAGACGATTTCGGTATTTGATCTTCTAAATCTATGGAAGGTTCAAAGATTCCTGTGGGTTTGTCGACGCTCACCACGGGAATTATCTCTACAATTGGTTCTATGATCTTAGGTTTCTTAGGTTCAATCACCTTTCCTTTTGACACTGGGGATTTTATAACACTGGCCCTTGTGTTGTGGGTAATATCCTTTCCTTTATATTTATCATCGTATAATTTATGTAAAGTATCCGAACTATTCTTTTCTTTTTCGAGAATTCTTGATTCAATAGATTTCCTTATGTTATTATTCAAAAGTGTGTCCAGCACTTTCGTTGCTGCGCTCGGATTGATCTTGGAAACTAGATTACTAGTGAGACCTTCGAGTCTGTTTTTCTTCCGAGTCATTATTTCTGATTTTTGGGCCGGGGGAATAGCGCTTTTGTATAGAGTACGAGCTGACATACTTTTAAGTGGATCAACTGATGCATTATTGTTTGCATTTTGAACTGTTTCCGTATTAGAATTCAAAGTGTCGCCCTTCTTTGTGCTCTCGTTAGAAGTATTTTGATTGATATCCTTAGAGACTGGTGATGTTGTTTTATCCTCTGATAATTTTTTAGACAGCGACTGAACAACTTGGTCCAAACTATTATGGGATAAAACCTTCTCGGCTTCTAATCTATGACGCTTTTTTGGTGTCACTATGGGAGCGGAATTTCTTAATGGGGATGCTTTAGTGTCTGACTTTGGCGATAATATTTTATTGTTCTCAGCCTTTGAAAGCTCCGTTTTACCATCGGTTTCTTTGGATTTCGGTAACGACTTTTCTAAATCATGAACCATTTTGTGGACAGCTTTAAGTTTTTCCGAAGTTTCATAAATTTTCTTCGATAATTCAGATTGTTCATCATTGGGCTTTGATATAGGTAAATCATCATCGGCCCCGCTAACCGTTCCAGACGATTGGTCTTTAATAGGAGTTAAACTATTATTGACTTCTTTAGACGGGCACGTGTCCATGGATGATTTAGTAGGTTTTTGAAGAGATTCCAGATTTTGAGATTTCGAATCCGTCGTGATATTTTTAGCATCCCTTTTACTCTTTTCAGATGTTGACTTCTGTTTAGAAGAGTCGTCGGACAACTTATCATTTACATCACCCATACAGTCAGTTTCAGTACATAAGAACTGTTCAGAACCACTTCCGGTCTTCGAGTTGTCGTCAAACTCGGCTGTAACCAAACTTAGACTCAAAGAGTTGCTCGTAGAAGAATTGATATGGTAATGTCTCTTTTTAAGGGGCAGTTTGTGTTCATTAGTTTCTTTTCCTCCTTTATTTTGTGATTCCGTTAATTGTTTCTTGTGCCTACGCTTTGAAGTAGGCGTTGCTATTTCCTGATTATCGGATGTCTTTCGTTTTTTCGACGCCCTTTTTATTACTTTAGTCGGCGCTGTCTCCGGCTGGGGTTTATCTTTTTCAACATTTCTTTGCTGTATTTGTGGAGCACTAGCGACGAATTTCGGAGCAATTTGGCAAAGTTTCATAAAATTCTCTATAAGGACATCCATGTTCTGGGTAAATTTTTGATCCACCGAGTCCACAGAATTTCTACTCTCTCTACATCGTGACACTGATCTTGACCGATGTCTACGTTTACTTCGGTGCCTGTGATGTTTACTTTCAGTCTTAATAGTTATTCGCGATGGCCTTTCTGTAGGCTTCAAATTAATTTTTGGTGGTGCGAGTACAACTGTTCTTCTCGGTTTTTTCGTATGGAACGTCGGTTTTATATTAGGCCTCTTAAAATTTAAAAAAACATTTCTTGATAGTGACTTATTCGGGACATAAATATTTTTAGCCTTTTCAAATATACTGGGTAACGGTTTCAGTGTCTCCTTCTTTCGTATCGGTGAATCCTTTTTAGAATTTTTTCGGCCTTTAGGTGATAGCGTTCTTGTAAAATGTTTGGAGATTTCTTCCTTTTTAGATTTAAGAGTGGAACAAATTGGAGAGACGCCGAATTTATGAGTGAAAGATGGTTTTAATGAGGGCAAGATATTAGCACAATTACCACTTTTAACAGGAGACTTGAGTAGTGTGTTGTTATTATTATGACTCACTTTGAAGATATTATAAGTGGTAACCGGCCTCTGCAATCCACTGAATACCGGACCGGGGGCAAACGGGTCAGCGGAATTCGGTCTCAATACATGTTTTTGGTTTGATTTAGAGAAGGCGTAGTTATATTTCGATGGCAACGGATACTTAGTACAGACGCTCACGTATTTTGGACTAGCATTTGGTTTCCGTAAGTAAGGTTCACATTCCGAGTCACTGGAACTGTGTCCCAAATTTAAACTGCTGAATGTTTTATTAGACAGTAGCACTATCTCTTGGTCCGAAACGAAATGCTTTTGATTTTTGTAATAGGACCTATTCCTTACAGACCTCGTTTTCTTCAACTTCCTCGTTCGCCGTCGCATACTCCTTATGCTGTAATCTGTTTTATATCCAGATTTATCGCTCTTGTACCCTGACTTATGATCGCTCTTGTAACCGGAGCGATAGCAATCAGTTTTATAACCTGATCTACAGCCATAGTCGCTTTTATAACCCGACTCTATTAACCTACTGCAACTTTTATAGGGCTTGAATTCATAATCGCTTTTGTAGCCCGATAAAATGTCTTTATATTTCGGGTTTAGATCTATTTGTTTCCACGTCGGGTCCAGTGGATCGTCAGCGGCGGCTTCATTCTCACTCTGATGATCCCTCCATGAATTGTTTGTTTTACTGGTTTTGTTGGTCTTGGATACATTTGCTAGTTTGCTGTTCACCTCTTTCCTCTTTGCGTAAACTCCGGACAGAACGGATTTGTTGCATGCTAGTGAATCGTTATCGCTGTCCGCAGAGTCATATTGATTTTTATCTCGTAAAGTTTTTGGTGTAGTTTTAGCATTTTTTGTTTTGTTCTGCGGTTTACGGCCGACCTTCTTTCTGGGTGGATATAAAACTCTATCTGTAGCATACAGCATTCTGTCTAATGCCGCTATGTCTAATTTTTGGTCATTCTTTTTCGTTTTATCTAATTTATTTTGCTCTTGTTTGAGCGGTATAGGTGAAGGTGCTTCGGTTTTGATTTGTTTGATGTCATTTTCTATTCTCTTCTTATGGAAATCACAATCGCTCGAATCCGATCTGTGTCCCCTACTTCTGGTTTTAGACTTTGAGCGTACACTTTTTCTTTCTACCTTGGTATTTTCTTTCTGGATTGATTTTCTGCTATGTCTACCTTGGGTTTCTTCGTTGTGCCTTCTCAATGGGGAATGTGTTGGAGAATTGTGATTTGATAAAATTCCAGAATCGGGTGAGACGTTTGGGGGGTCATTGTTGTTATCGAAGTCGTTTATAACATTAACTCTAGATTTGGTATTCTTATGAGATTCAACACATTTATTATCGTATTCGTCTATTTTCCTCACTTTGCGAGGTCGACCTCTTTTTCTTCTAGATTCGACAATAATGTTCTTAACATCATCAAGAGATTCTACAGAAATTGTACTGATTGTATCTAACTTTTGAGCGTCTATTTGACTCACCGATCCGGATTCATTAGTAACAGTTATAGGTGAACTCTTCAGAAGGTCACTCGCACTGCCTATTTCTGATCCACCTGAAGCTATGTCCAAGTTCATAAAGTCGTTGTTATCGACACAATCTTCCAAACTGGGTGGATTTGTTATCGATAGACCGACAGCCTCCGTGACAGATGAAATTTCCTCTAGATCTTTATTTATTTGAGATAATTCTTCCGTCTGTTGCGGACTTAAATGTTGATTATTTAAATAGTTGGACGAAATCGTTGGTATTTCCGGTAGACTGTTGATTTGTCCTAATACACAATCGCTAATGGCTCCAACCCCATCCATTGAGTTAGTTGACAGGGCACAGCTTAAAGACGAGGATCCAGCAGAGTTCATAGATGGAAGCGGGGCCGTGCTGCTCAGTAGTTGGGTTTGTGCTACAAACTGTTGCAATAAACTAGAAGCGTAATGCGACGTATTTTGATGCACTATGTCGGAATTTGAGCACTCATTCTCCGAGCCTGACGAGTCCGCCGTCGCTCTCTGTATAGCCGCTGTAACTAGCTGGGGTGTTAGTTCCATCTCACTGCTTGAACCATCGCCTATAAAAATAATTACATTTAAGAGACTATTTAATTTCACTATGCTTATTTGAATTTAAAACGTTTCCCTTACCGTTGTCGGCTATGGATTTGTCATCGTTTTCCGGCGATGCATTGTGAACTGAAAAGGTCGGGAAATTGGGCTGTTGCGTCGGCGCGCTTGAAGTTTGTTCTGGAAATAGTTCAGCGAGGTCTGCATCGTCGATGACCTGTTGAATATATTTTAGTCCAACGTCATGGCTCGATATCGTTTGCTTTGCAAAAATAAAACTAACATTTTCCATTTAAAGGAGGATTCGCGCGATGTTTATCAAAACATCCATATCTTTATTGACTTGGATAGTAGCTTTTATTGTTGAGAGATTCAGAGTTAGTGTAAGAGCCTTAAGATGGTGTTTATAATGAAATATTTTCTTCACCTGCAACTGACATGCCGCCGCCAGGGCAGCACTGGAGTCATCTGGCGAGGCGGACACACCCGCAGCGTCTGCTGTGTCCGAGTCTGACGAAGATGACGATGAAGACGAAGACGATGACGATGACGTGGAAGAAGATGTACTGCTGCCGCACGCACCGCCCTCCGCAGCCGAAGACGCGAACTGTTCAGTGTTGTTATTATATTAATTATTACATAATACTTCTTAGTAAATATTCTGATATAGTTAGGTAGATTAATATTTAACTTAAATATATTAATTTTGTATTTGATTTAATGCCTTTTTAAATTTTACTGTTCTGTCCACTCATGTAACTGATAAAAGCAGAAATAAAATTTTTATATCCGTTAATTTTTGCGAGAGTATTTTGATGGGGTAACTTTATAAATTAAAGACGAATGTCATAACATATATAAGATGAAGTATTTGAGTATTGGAATGCATACCTATTATATTTATCTTATATTTGTTCAAAATCTACAGATATAAAGATGACATAACATTTTCTGTGTGATATTAAAATGTTTTCATTTCTGAGAATGTTATTAGTAATACTACATTTTAACAGATAAACTGTAAAATTATTTAATATGTGAGAAGATAATATGCATATATTAGTATAAGGAATAAATTATCTTGAATGACAGCTAAAAAGGTATGTCTATTAAGAAATATACATTTTAAGATATAGCAAGTACGATAAATATAATTTATCATTTCATAACGGTGAGTCTATAAGCTGACCATTACGCTGACGGTAGATATACACTTAATTATTAATAATATTTATTTTAATGATACCCTCGTGTTTGTCATATGTATTATTTCATTATGAAACATAAAAAAAGGCATTAATTACTAGTTGTAATTGAACGTAAGCCTTCAATAACATATGTAAGTGACACGGGGTCAACAAATGAACGGTAAATATATATATATATATATAGGTATGTATATATATATATGACGATAGACAAGCGTACATAATTAAGTGTAAGTAAGGTTGATTGGATAATAAATTAATAGCAATTGCGGTTCTTAACAATAATCGTGAAGAGAGAGGTGGCGTTATACTGGCGTGATTGATTTAGTGTAACTCTCGCAGACAGTTTCGCAAGCTAGTATCTCGGTTCACAACACACCTTCATACTCAATACAGAGCATACGATCACCGCCACATTAACTTTAACGACCGCTTGTATGTTTCCTGTACCGGTTTCAGTTTTATTTACATTACTAGTCCATCCCGTGACTGAACGCACTATTTATAATATAGCATTTGCTTACATACATTTGTTAATTTTATATATTATTTTACGTATACTAACATGTACATACATACATACATAGGTCGTTAATACGTTATTTTTTGTAATAAATTATAATGTTATTTACATTTATATAAAAGTTATATGAAGTTTGGTGATACAACACCGATACCATTTAGATGTTAGGGTGTTTTGAGCATATATCACGACGATCAATTATTTCTAAACATAGGCAAAACAAAGCCGTTATAAAGCAAACGGCTATTTAAAAAGACAGAGCTGAAATGAATTGTATTAATTGTATTTTAAGGTGTTGTACTTTATGTGGACACTAATCAATATAGCGGAAGGGCGAGCAACCCTCGAGGTGCAAAGGGTCGGGTGCCGCTCGCCCGGCGTTATCACAGCTCGCATATCAAACACCCGACAACCACACCGGGGGTTGCTCAAAAACACTACTCTCTTTAAACAGCACGCATTTTTAACACATTTTTTTTATATACGACGAATACATTTCATCATGCAAACGTATTATGATTCACTCTTAACAAATTAGCGTCTTTTTGTGTTTGTTTAAGAACAGAGAGAAATTAAATAGAAAGGATTCCGACGAATGGAAATTTTTATAAAGGTATCTTAACATTAAAGAGAAATTAATACAAGATACGGTATAGTCTTAAATCTTGAGGTCACAAAAGATATAAGATTCAAATGCAGATACAATCGAAATCATTACACAGACAAATGTTACATGTCTTCTATGAAATGTTCGTATCAACAATGGAGTAACGGTGTCTAAACTCTATACAGAACAAGAGATGTCGACGCTTACACAGACTCGTGATCTATTGAGATATCTGACAGCAAGTCAAACAAACTCTATACAATACAGACAATTATTAAAATCCTATTTGGAAACACCAAAATAATACATTTAGGAGATTCAGGCTTGTTCTAACTAGGGCTGTATGATAATAAAAATATACTGATATATGATA
>DVQP01001667.1:0-14703 GCA_018231745.1 Danaus eresimus
ATTTTTTAACATTTAGTTAAATTTGCAATGTAATTAAATTAGATACTTAAACAAATAATAATAAGGTATTAAACGAAAAAACACGAAGTCTGTTTGTAAGGCTATTCTAATATTGCAGAATAAAAACCAACCACACAGCCAAAATATAACAATTGGTAAATACTTTTTCTTTTGATTGCTATATATATTGATAGTCCGTCACTTAAATATTGTCTTACTTAACCCCAATTCAAAATAATATTTCAATAAATTAAAACTTATTAGTTTTTTGTGAGCAAATTTATTTATTAATTTTTAGTTGCTGGCTTAACGTCAGTTTTCTTTGTGTGTAAAGTGATTCAAAATAATTAAAGCTTGTGTAATCTATTTACATTTGGAGTGGATCAGTTATTTTTAAACAATTGCTAATTAATCCCATGGACAATTAAGAATATTCAAATAGCCCATGAATATAAAAAAAAATGAAGTAATGCATTGCTACATACAACTTATATACTTTAGTATATTTAATTCTATTCAATCCCCGATTACATTTGCAGTGAGCAATCAGTCACCCTTAATCCCAAACCGTTTCAAAATTAACGTCCTAAATTCGGTCTAGAATAAACAACTAGGCATACCCGGCACTAAACACAATAAATCTTCTCAAATCCACCTGTCGCTTAAATTCTTGTCCGCTTAGTTTGAGCAACATTTGATTAAGCTGTTTACTGTCATGCACACTGACATTGCGATGATAACTTTATAATGGGCGTGACATTGTGCAAAATTATTAGATGGAGTCACTATAAGAATACTAATTAAGCCTGAAAGTTAATGACAAGAATAATAACCTAATTTAGTTGATTTAAAACATATTTTATATAACAAAATTGTCTATAATAATCAATTAAGACGAAAAATATAATTTTTTTTAAAAAGCATTTTGAACATAATTTTATAGGAACAAAATGCATTAGTAGATAGTTTTAACTTATATCTTCTGTCTTGCAAGTCTACGTTAAGTAATGCTGGTTAAATAAAATGTAATGCTTAAATTTAAGGTAAGAGAAAGGTAGAGTCATTTTCTTTGAAAGTTGTTATGCAGATTATCTCTCAATTGCCAGGCAGTGCGTTTTGCATTCGTATAGTAAACGTTTTTTTTTAATTAAATAAAATATCAGAAAATTAATTTATAACTCTTTTTGTTAGTAAGTTTAAAATTTTAAAGCATTCGGAATTTAAGTCATAGGCGACGTTCCATGTATCTACGCAGTATAAACTGAGCGAAATTAATAAATGAGTAACAAAAAGAAACAGAATGTATTTTAAGATTTGCCTTCTATTTTATATTTATAACATATTCTTAGTAATCATACATTCTATATTGTTATAAATGAAATAGAAAATATTAAGTCTGATTCAGTTTTATGTCTACCATTAATATCTAGCCGCGGGCCACGTTACTACAATATGTTCGAATATGAAAGTTAAAACAAACTTTGTTAGGAACTTGCAATGTTTCCTGTGATTAAATCGGTTTTGGATTGCCGGTAAACGGATTTCGATTTTCCGAAACTGCCGATTCGTCGTTAGAAGTGAGCGGCACTGAAAAGTTTGAGTACCAACCAAAATTTGAATTCTGATTTTCAACATGACGTCAAAGTTTGGCCGTGATTTAAATTTCCTTCAAAATACACGGTTTACTACTCTTCCCTCCACAGTTCATACGAGGTTTATAGAATGTTATAGAACTAATAAAACGTTGTTACCAAGTTGTTTTATGATTTAAATATCATATCATTCATTAAACATAATTAAAAAAAATATTTAAATTAGTTCAACATTCTCTATACATTCAAGGATGATAAGGAATATATCATAATAGCATGAAAAGTATTATTTGTATTTGCAGTGTTAAAAAACAGCTTACAACCCGTTCATTACGTGATACGAGAAATGCGTTTTTGTTAAAGTTATCTCCGCTTAAAAATTAACACTTGGAATATAAATTACTGGGTAGTTAAATGTAATTACGAAAATATTCACTCATAATCTAAAAAAATAAAAGTACCTACTAACTCAGAACAGTAATGTTCGGATACTCGGGAACCTACATGTGTATATATACCAAAATATGTCTACACATTGAACAAAGATCTAGTACCGAGTCTATGCTTTCGAAGTGGGTAAAAGTTTCCAATATAGTACTGTGCGCACTAATATATATATAATGTCGGTTACATAATGTTGATTTTGGTCCATATTGTAATTCAATCGTGTGGGTTTTTACTTCAACTATGTAACATTCAATAACTAATTTTCATTGCAGTAAAATAACAAGTCACTGCGTGTTTTTTCCACATAATATGAACAGGGCCTATAAGGTTAGCACGTCACGTATGAAGTGCTCTCTACAATTCACTTATCCGGCTGTGGCGTGCAGAAACCCGGGTGAGAGTCATAGAACGTGAGACTCGCACCAACTTCAGCGGCTAACTATTTGTTAGAATAAATCAACCATTTCTCACTCTTACAACTTGGAACTAAAACAGTTCGCTTAGTTGCACAATTCGTATGGAGAAAAGCTTATCTGTATGGTTGCTAATTATATTGTTTTATATGAAATGCTAATAACAAAATTCAACGTTTAGTGATGATTCCACTGATTAATATAGGAAAAACTGAATGCAAAGTATTAATAAATGTAGTTAAAATTAAAAATATTAATTGAATTTTTTATTCAGACTTAAAATATTATGTAAAAAGTAAATTGCTTAAATTAGTCTATTTTATCCATCAACATGAAACCAAAATAAATACCTTTTACTGCATTGCATTACTTGCCATTTAAAAACACTTTTTACAACATTGTGCTTTGACCCGCAAGATAATCCAATGGTTTAAATAAAGAAGTTTTTGTTTTAAACACACTGGGAATAAAAAATTTTGTATAATATTTTTTACCATAAAACATTTCGTTACATAGAAAATATTGATAAAAGAACATTTTGGGTGGCTTGAAACAAAAAAGTCTGAGGACTACATACATGCTACTTCTATACTTGTGAAGTAAATGATAGATTGGTTATATATATAACCTGCATTTTACATATATTTGTTAAATAAATTCACCATGCGTTTGCAGAAAACCCCTTGTAAATAACTAAGGAATACAGGAGATTCATCTCCATCAAAAATTTACAGAAGTCATAAAACTGCATGAGGTAATTTCAGGTAATATAAAATAAATGTCTAACTACTTGGAATAATAATAAAACGCAAATATCCTGGTCACTCAACATCGCTTACAGCGATCATAGTCGCATGAACGAATCTTGTAATAAAATCGGTAAACGTGGTTCACTGGATTTACAATTCGTATTTATAAACATCGCTCTTAAAGCCTGATGTATGTTTACGAGTTCGGTTCACGATCTGCATAAATATTTGTTATATAACCAAATTGATCAGACTAGGCTTTTAATGCATAGATTTAATCGCAGGAGAGTTTTAATAAAAAATATATTTTCAGTCTTTTTTACTATTTTTTCCAGGTCAGAAAATAACAGAATAGTTTATGATTATTTAAAATATCTTTATAATCATCGAATACAATTTCTCTATATTAAATAAAGATATCTATAGCTGAAAGATGGCTATAGCCTCTTAACTAAGGAATAGTGCGTTAGATAAAAAAAATACAATATCCAATACTCACACAATGTCACGACTTATCTACCGAAACCCAGAGGTTCCCACCTTGAGTGATGACCAACGATTTGTAAAGACCCCAGCCTGGGTCATTACGATCTCTTTTCAGTTTTTATTCCCCTTGATGTTTCATTTTATGATTGTCGGTGATATTAGGACGGAACGTGATGCAGTGAAATATGTTCGATATTTTCGAAGCCGTCGATGTCACTGTCCGTTATCAGAAGTAACATAATATACTTTTTGAATCAAATACATAAAATTTTAATCAAATAAATTCTGTGAAAAAGCGATTTTGTATCTATATATTCTCTGGTCACACCCTCCATACGAACCTGGTATCTGTTTACAGTTTTATATCTGTAGCTTTTATCAATCTCTATTCGATTAGTTCCGCATACATCACCACACGTAGGATAGACAAGCTTTAGCGCGTATGCATTTGCTTGTCACTCGTGAGCCAATGTCATGAATCGCGTTAAAACATTATGTGCTCGGAAAGCCTTGCAACGCCATAAATCCGTTGTGCCAGTAAAGAAAATTGTGCAATATAAATCATAGTGTTAACACCGTGTGAAAGACCGTTTATCAACTGGAGTCCTCTAATAACATCTCTTATGAATGGTATTTCCTCTTTTTTCGATGGAGCTGGTAAGTGCGAAATGAAAAAAACATTTGGCACTTTCCACTTAGCACTGATTTATTTTGATTCAATACCTTTCTTATTTACCTGGTAAGTTTATTTTCTTTACCGTTTTATTAAATAATTTATTTAATAAAACGGTTTTATTTTTGATAATATCTCTCAGAAATTACTTATAAAATAAAAAAATGTGAAAAAAAAAATCTACCAGAAAACGAAGAGTGATAAGCGACGTACCTAACCACAAATACAAGGTAATTTGATTTACTTAACCGGAATGAATGAAATTATAATTTAAATATTAGTAGGTACTTATCTATTAAGTTATTGTATATTTTCTTGTTTAACCGAAGACTTAGACTTATTTCTAGCATGCTATCAACAGATATTTGTTATCCTATCCTTGGATCACCCTTGGGATTTTAACTTTCCACAAAAAAAATAACCACCAAAATCCATTTATAAAGAATGCATTGACCTTCGAGCACGCACAAAAAAATAATAGGCCGTATTGGCTAACCTTTTTGAATTCAGTGTTTCAAATTTATACATAACTTTTTCTTTTTTTATTATATTTTTGTTTTAATTAATAGTTTTGTTATTGGATTTTTGATCGACTAGTCTTAATAATATCCGTTTGGGTTTCGTAATGCGACTCTAAATTTTTATGAACAAAGTATCCCAAAATTACCATTCATGCTATACCCTTGAGGGTGCTAAAAATTCAATTTCAATGTTTTGCAGGCGCCGGTTACGATGTGTGTTTTATGAGGCATTTCTCGGTATTGCCTCGCATTGAGAGTTGGGGATTGAGTTGTACAGCATTGTACTGCAATCAACGTCTTGCGTATAAAAATGAAATTTACATACGTCTGACACGAGTAAAATCCAAATTAGGCTCTTATTCGAACAGTCAAGAAGGGTTTACGTTTGATTACAGACAACAAAATCTGATACGCCAACTCTGTTAGCTGGTTTATAGAATATTTTTTTCCTACAAAAAAACTAAGCCAAGCGAGATTTTTGTAACAACATACTTATCTTCTTCATTTAATTCTTCCTCTTTCCCGAGGTAAATGTATTAGATGATTTTTGCCTAAATTGCATCTCTTCGGAGAATTGCAGATACAATCAAGTGCCATTAAGCAATAGGTAGAATTCGAATTATTTACTTAACAAAAACTGATAAAAATATTTTTTCAGTTATAGTAGTAGAAGCTGCTAGTGATACATTTGCTCGTATTGAACTATTGTAAAAATATTGGGTACAATTCTTTCATAACATTATTATTCTAAACCAATAATAGAATTAAATAAATAGATATTATTTAGTTACAAAAAATCTATTCCACTTTGTATTATAACACGTAATATGTATTATGTCTGAGAATCTAGGGTTAAGAGAAACAAATTATTTCTTTCATAAAAGAATTGTTTTTTTATTTTTTATTTCAGCCTTAGGTCATGTTAGTCGGTTTGTTTGTGTAGTATTATTAATCTTTGCACTGCATCGTGTTGATCTAGGGGCAACTTGGATACCATCTAAATTACCTTGTGCGACACCGAGGGAGAATGTTTTGCCTCCAGCGAAGAATAAATTTATATGATATTACTTCAATCTTAAAGAACGTATATTTTAATGGATGAAACGTATTATCTTAACGATTCAATTTAAATTAACACATATCTTTTGAAATATTTTAATGTTATTTTTGATATTGTGTTTTGGAGTGACGAAAACTACAAGGTTTAATTTTAATAAAGAATTTTAATTATGGTACCTCTAACTAAAATGTTATGAAGTAAGTATACTAAGATCATAAATATAAAAGACGCTTTTTAAAATGTTGCTCATAGATAATGAACTGACAGTTTAAGATATTTGTATGAATTTAATTTTAAACTTTTTAAGCATTTACGTATAAACCTATTTCTGGTTAATCGTATTATAGTATTGAAAAGATAATGACAATATTTCAGTAACAATAAAATATTGTATGATTTGAAAATAAAATAATATAACACAATTTTTTTTTTAAGTATTATAAGTGGATTTTTGTACATTAACTAGTTCAGCAATAGCTCCACAATCGCTTTTTGGAAAAATTATATTTCTAGCTAAATCGAGCGTAATACGTGAGGTTTTTTCTGATTTTTTTTTAAAAGAGTAGTTCATTTGTAAATTTCAAACACGTCAGCACGGCTGGGAACTTAATGTAGTAGAAATAAAAAAGAAGAGCAAAAGCTAAAAACAAATGCGACCAATCTATTCCAAACTTAAATGAAATATTGCTTAAACCAAAATAACAGGATTTTCTCTCGTCCGATTCCGCCTTTAGTATTGTGTTATCGAATAGCAATTTCGGTATTTAATTATTTAGAGAAATTGTCACGAATAAGCACCGTTATGAAAGAGTTGGAAATTGTATTTTAATTGATAGCAAATAGCACGTAGTTCCCGTCAATACAGTTTTAATTGGATAAACGGATGCAGGGTACATAATTGGAACTTTTGGCTAGCTTAATGACTTGGTAAGTGGTGTACTATATTAAAATTACTTGTTATTTACCATTTTAATATGTGATGATACCCTTTTTATGTTATATAATTACAAAAAGTTGTGCTTTACCATAAACAAATTACAAATTTGAAATTTTGTCTTTATCACGCAGGTTTATTCAGCTGTATCAAAATTTACTAATTAAGTTATTGGTATCTGTGTATATATAAATATAAAAATACATTTTGTGGTTTTATTAACTATATTATTTATTAATGTTTAAATAATAAAACTCATAAAAAATTGTAATGATTGATTTATATGTCAGATTACGATTATTATTTATTTGAAAACATTTTGTTTACAAAACTCACCGTTTATTTATACAACTGTTGTTTCATGTGTCTAAACTTTGACTATCGGGCTGGTAGTCTGACCTATAACATTAATTGATATTAATTTATCATATATTTTTAGCCTCCAAGACATTTTTTATAATAAATAATAAAATTCCATTAGTCGAATTTTGTCTATGTACTATTGTAACAAAACTTTAACTTCATTTGTTTAGAATAAAATACTCACATGTGTAATTTTTTGAGGCTATCATAGAGAATCTACTCAAAAAATAATTACTGGATTAATTATATTTTCTTTTCCAATTAAAATCTTAATTATTCAGAGAAAATCAAAAAGATATTTAGTTAAATTTACACATACCGACCGCCACGATGTATGGGTATATGTATAGATACAAGTATTTTGGAATATTGAGAAGGACAAAAGCGTGTTGCAAATAGGTTACCGAGCAACATCAAACAAAACCTTTTACGTTACCAAAGCAGAATTTTGTATTTAATATTCCTAAATATTGAGCACTTACGTGATAGAGGACAGTTTGGGAATTGAATTAAAATTAAATTATGTAGCGCCGCCTTAGGAGTACATATTCAAAGCAAAATTATTTCATTGCGAAACTTTGTCCGCATGCTCTTATGCAGAAATTATTGTGCAAATTTATTAATTTGTCATAGTTTCACTCTCTTCCAACGCTGTAATGGAGTTATGGGCCTAAGTAGTTAAAAGGCAACTTAAATTTGATAACGACACTTCTACTTAAAGTAATAAATTTATTGAATTACCTTTAATTTTGCCCTAAATCAGGGTATATTTTTTAAATGTATATCTATAGGTGTCAGTACTTTAACATTTTATTATGATAATAATGAGTCCGTTTATTAACAAAATTATTACTCGTTTATTAAAAATACTAAGATCCAGTTTTTACAGAAAATCAAATAAGCAAAGTTATTTGTCGTAAAATTAGGAAAAAATTAAAACTAGAAATATTTCAAAAAATATGTATTGAATTTAGTACAAATTCGTTGTTTTTAAAGACCGAGCCATTTGCGTTGCTGACGTCCCTAATGTCAGTAATTTCAGTACTTTCCATAATATTTTAAATGAAACTTCATTTTTTCTAAATGTCCTTGTATCTCTAGAAGGCTCTATACTCTTCAACGGTTCGCGCTCACTGAGGCGCAGTGAGCCCAGTCGTATTTATGTCAAAATTCAAACTGAGTTCTATTCTCTTTTTGAATGGTTTTTCATTTAGTTTTACTTATAACAATAATAATTGTAAATACGTGAGGTTTTTATAATAAATTATGATAGCCATAAGTTATTGTTATGCTGCATCCATCGTTGGAGCTGATAGCGCTTATATACTTGTATTTATTATAACTCTTTATATCTATGGTATTTACTTGTAAATATCCTTCCTATAAATAAAAACTCGTAAATTTTACATAACTTTTTTCTTATAATTTAACATTTAAAGTTGGTGCGAATGCAGAATCAGATGTAGTAGAATTTTTTTAGCTCTAGCTTAATTAAATACAATTTTTACATCCTTTTAAAAATATATTTACAGCGAAGGTTCATTTAAAAATAGCATAACTGAATGTCAGCATTTAATTGCAGTCTCCATTTGTCAGTTCAGCGATAATATTTAACTAGGGCTACCCCCAAGATATATAACATCAAAATGTGTCTGTGTCGGCCTGTGAATGTAGGTATTAATTTGATGTAGTAGTGTTACTTTATAAATTTTTAATTTATTCATTCTAAAATATGCAGATATGTTTAATTTTTTATTTCGTAAATTTCGTAGATTTTGTATTTTGTGAGAATTTTTACAAAAAATAAGTTATCTTAAACTACTCGTGAGTTTTGTAAAAGCGAATATTTATTTGAAGATCGTGATTTTAGATTTGGCAGGTGATGGAGGTATGACGAAGAGAAGTATTTCGTGCCTGTACTAAGTAAATGTAAATGATAAGTTTGTTAATAAAATAATCATTAGTCACTTATTAATAAAAATTAAATAATTATCAATCACTAAGTCACTTTTCTGAAATAATCGAATTGTGTTGCAATTTTAACTTAGAAATTTACCTAAACTTTCTTTTAATATGAAAACATAATTAATTAAAAGATTGTAAATCTAAAAATTCTCCTTGAAATATAAGTATGGAATTTAGTTTTTGAAATTTCTGGCGAACTACTCTATCTAGAAATCATATCTATCCACATTTTCAATGCGGTCAATATGGAAATGCCGCGAGCGGTGAATCCCTGCCACATGGCGTCACTACCGCAAAAGTGCTTTTTGATAGACAGCCTAGCGTCCGATCGTACGTAAAATAATATTTTATTAACTCACGACCCTAGATTAACGGTTAAAAAATAGTTCAACTATTTGAGATGTATTGTTAGTTACAATAGATATTCTAAAACAATTCAGAAGTTAGCGAATTAAGTTATTTGTTGTTTAAGAATACCAGAAAGTTATCACGTTTATTAGAGTTAGCATAAACAGCAATTACCCGCCACCGAATGTTCCGAGGAAGGAAACGAACATTTCTTAGGGTAAAAGCGGAAAAACCGCTACGAAGAAAAAGTTAAATAGATATTTTATCACTTTTATAGCCACTTACATTGAGCTCCGACTGAATTATGTTGACTTGTGGTTTAGGTATTTTGTATGCAACGTGATTTCTTTGTCATATTAAAATCAGTGTAATTATATATAATAATGGGACTTGCAATGCAATCGCAATAACAACGTAGATCTTATAAATTATATTGCTTTTATAACTGGCTACATTGTAAAGAGAATATTCTTCAATACAGTCTCATTCATATCTGTTGAAGCAGAAGAGTTTTGTAATAAAATTGTCATAAAAGTCAAACTGGTAAGTCAATTCATCTTTTGAGTAGAATAATAGTAATCTTAACTGCACTGAACCTAGATTTATGCTTTATTGTTTAATTTCAAATTGTAAGTATAACTTAACTGGAAACGCTAGATTCTAAATGACATTGTTTCTAAAAATAAAGCCTATGAATACTCATTTCACACATACATACAAACATGTCATGATCAAACATGTAATACCTACATAACAATTAAAGAGAAAACTTTTCGGTAACATATTAAGGTCAAAGGGAAATGGCATGGAGTAACATTATCCGCATAATTTCGCGGCCTAACAACATAACGTCCCTTGGTTAACGGGCGCCAATGCTTTTTTATACAATGTTTCCTTCCGACCCGAGGACTTTGTTGCTGCAATTGCCATTTGCGGCTATGAATAAAACATACGCTTAGGTTTTCAGTACTCGATTTTGTTAACGTGTGTTTTTCCTTCCAAAGTAGATTACAGACGATACTTTGTTAATAATATATAACTTTATTGCAATGAGTCGAGATTGCCACTTGAAATATAAACTATCATAGATAAAAAGGTCTCTTTTGTTTTAGAAAATTACTAAACACAACATTAATGTCGATTTTACTGTATTAAATTGTAAAAAGTATAAATGTATTATATCTTATTTCTTATTAATAAAATAATTATTTATATCATGTCATTTAACTTACAATATTTTGAGGCCTATTCACCAAAAAATATATATATTTACGAAGCCATCCCAAATTAATATCCGCAATCCTCAATTTAAACAACAAAACTCCCAATTTTATTCTGTTCACAAAAAACAATTTTCTATAGCGATTCGTTTTAATACAATATCATTTAAAATGAAACATTTGAAAAAGCGATTGAAGTTGAAATAACATTTACAAATAAAAATGAAAAATAGACGTTTTCATTATATTAATAACGACATAGCGGGACTCAAACATAACTTTTAGCTTCATAATTCGAATTCTCTGTTTTACTGACAGCTGCTGTCGCTTCAGGACAAGCTCGCTGTGATGTAGAAATGTTATTTAAAAAATTAAAACCATATTCGTATACAAACATGACCATTTTGTATATACGAATTTTTACTAATATAACATTTTTTTGTTGCTTTAACTTGAATTTTTGTGTTTTATTCTAAAGAAATATGATGAATTTTAATTGGTAGCATTGTTTTTCTGTTATAAGTATTTATTAATTTAAAATATTTTTTTTTAAATGAAAATTTGCGTTTGAGTGTGTCCTCTAAATCAGTGCCAAACCTACTAGATGTCGGACGTGAAGCGCGGTTGACGGACGAAGGGCGCGGCTTACAAATAGCCGTGCCGCTGATAAATAACCAGATCCCTGTTCTTTATGGAATTAACAGTCATGATTAATTGATTTGGATATACGACGTTTATTTGACATATTCATTTGCTTTTCATCGTTTTCAGGATGAATGGTAATCCGACGAATTTTACCTATTTAATATTAAGATTATTTTTTTATATAATTACTTAATTTCAATTTATTTATACCTGTGATAAAAGTTGGCGTTTAAAAATGTTATGGCTTGTGGACATGATAATAAATACTCATTTGTAATAATTTTTTTAGAAGTGATGACTTCTGATGGGAGGGTAAACAACTTTAAAATATAACGTATTGAAGCCACTGAGCTTGCTCTTGGTATACGGCATCATTATTTTACACATGCGGCAAAAGTGCTTCCAGTAATATTTAACTCATTCATAAATTTAAGTAAGAACGTAAACTTTTAAATGTTACACAATTTCTATATTAAATAGTTTAAGTTATCACTTCATTCGGGTGTTCCGGAGCGCACTATTTCTTTTATTTTTTACATATTATGTTGTTTAGATTCAAACATCTTTTGGAGTGAACTAGGTAACTATTGTAACAAAGGAACCAAAATACAGTTGCAGTTGTAAATCTGCAGTATTTTTTATGACGAAATTAACCTTTATTTTTTTTGGGAAAGTCAAAATGCAAAACAAACATTTAAAATCAGAATAATCTTTTTATTTCTTTTAAAAAGGTCACATTTGCTTGTAAAGGAAAAGAAACTACTTATTGAATTCATATGCATTATCAGAGAAAATGGATTTATTATCACTGTATGAGTTAACCTCGTTTCAAGCAGACATGAATGAATGTGTCATAAATCTTCATTGATGTGCAATAAGTCAGCTGCTTTATCAGCAATATTTTATTCTTAGGAAGGATCGTAATACCGCAAATTGTCTCTTTCTTTTGATGTAATCAGAAGATCGTGTAGACGGTGACAAGCGAGTGTATGAGTTTGGTCATCAATAATGTATGAGTTACGAAGTATGAACAAATACTCGAACGTTCATTTGAAAGATGCCACTGCATGTTCAACTGAAAATTTCATCTATGAATATAATTTACGTCATAACGTAATGAATTCATATATTATATAATTACATTAAGACTCAATTTTTTTTTGTTCATTAACGTATATAAACATATAAACATTGAAGTTTTTTAATTTGCATAAATCTAAAATTGTTCAGCGTAATAGCGGTTATGCGAAGATTATGCTATTATATTAAATTTTCCGTTATTCATTAAAATTTATTTTGTATGTCAAATGTATAATTTAGTTTTTAAAAGTGATATACAGTAAGATCCGAAGAGACGTCTACTTATATATAAAGCTCGACGCCCTGCTTCACCGCGACAGAACGTGACATGCATTTCTAAGACAGAAGATTGAATTAAAGTATTGTTTAGGTATAGATAAAATAAAAAGTAACTGAAAGAGGTGAGTGAGAGAACACAATGCTTTTCAACCGAGCGGTTGTCTGTTCAGTCAAATTGAATAAGTTTCCAGCAATGTTATTGGGCATTCCATCGGGGATTCCATTGCGACGTAGATTTAAATCTAATATGTCTGAAATATGTTGTTGAGATGGATTTTCATAGATTTATCTCATTACAATTCTTATAAAACCCTCTCTTAGATTAAGTTTCGATTACATTATGTTACTCAGTCCGTGTTACGAAATAGATGTGATATTTTATAGTATGTTGAGACAAGAGTAAATTTTTAATCAAATACAGTAATTTAAATCACTAATTACATTGCTCGACAGAATTAGTACATTTAATTACCATTTAACCTATGACCGGTAAAATTAGCGTGTTAATTGCAACATTTCTCTTAGCGCAAAAAGCTAGGTATACGCCTATCATTAGGACACCAGAAAATTTAGTAGTGGCTCGTCAAACGGATACGGTGTCCTGCTAAAGTCGCTGCCATTAAAATATCAGCTACATTTCATGTGGTTCAACTAATTAACAAGCCAATTTTCAATTGACATGCACTTTATACAAGCATTTACTTAAATATTTTATCGCAATGACTATATTTTTATATTGTAGTATTAATAAATGATATTATATTTCATAAATCTACATACTTGGTAACTTAGTGGGGTAGAAGTTGTAAATACAATGTGATAGAGAATTTGTCAGTCTTATCTCTTTGAAGGCAAACTTCGTTTATTTTAAAAATGCTTCTGCAAAGGAAAATTTTGCAAGTGTCATTGTGAAGGTAAAATCAGTATCAGAGTTTGAGTCATCATAAATTGGTGGGGGTCTTCCTATTTTTTGTTGGCATTTCAACGTCGTCGGTATCTGCGGCGTCAAAACACTGTGATATATAAAAGAGCCTTGTGGCTTGATGCCAGACTTGTAGACTTGCTTATGATACATACGGTGATATGAAACGACAAATGCACTGAAATGTTTTGAAAAGCAGACTCAAACTCTAACAACTGAACTAAAAGTTAGCGAATAAGAAAAAAATGAAAAAAAAATTCTTAATTAAAAATTAATTTATATTTTCTCTTGACATCGGGAAAAAAAGTCTTGAAATTATTTCCAAAAACAATAATATGAAATAATACGTGAAATTTATTTTAAATTTTGCTTTAGAAATATTTTAAAAAACCCTTAACTGGTACGTTTTTATCATCAATGTGTTTCAAACGAGGAAGCTAACCATAAATTCGCTCGCGGAATGAAAGCGTAACGCGGGACCAATGGATATGCACTATACTATTTATACATATATTTTGTTACTTATATTGAAAGCTGTATCAATGGCCGACAGGAACTAAAATAGACACTGTCATAGCTAAAACGCTCATATATTAGTGACGATACCAAAGAGCGATTTTGTATTTCAACAGATAAACGGTTTATTGGCTTCCATTTAGTATATTTTTACCTGGTTTAAATATTGTGTATAGTATTATGGAAATCATAAGATACATATTATATTTAAAATTTCACATCAAATGACTTTAATTATATGATATATATTTAAAATATAATCCCTATATAATATGTAAAGTTTAGTTGGTGGCGCATTCGTACAACGATCCTGAGTATTATAAAGTTCATTCCTTCGTCATTTAAATGAATATAATTCGATATCCCTGGCAATTTAAAGTTGGAGTCTCCATCGCTGAGTCACCTGCGAAGCAAACTTAAATCGATTCGTTTATCGATGCTTCACGAACGATTAACCTTGTATTGGCTTTTTATTACGTCGTTTATTAGG
>DVQP01001668.1:0-14701 GCA_018231745.1 Danaus eresimus
TTATATGTATATATATATATATGATTTATTGTTCATATCAAATTGTTAAATTGACCATATTGTAATAGTTTGTAAGTGAAATCTGTTTTTTTAGTACTTTTTTAAGCTATTGCGATTTATATAATGTCTTAGGGGTGATATATTCATCGAAGTGTTAAATTATTTATATGTCTCGCTATAACCTAGCTATGTTATGTAATTTAGTGTATAAAACTATTAGATTTTCCTCCGGCATGTGCAAATCTTCTATTTTTATCTTTTGATACATTCAAACTTTTTATACTAAACAATTATTATACCCCGAAAACAAATTCAATTTTCATTTGTTTTGATAATAAATATATTTTTCATTCGTTTTGCAATATACTATATCATATAAATAAAGTTGAATATAAATTAACAGGCTCGTACTCCACTTTGGAAAAGTTAAAGAAGCCCAAAGCGTTGTACATGAAAGCATCTGCAGGAGAAAGTTTCGAGTCAGATCACAGACTAAATGCACATAATGTGCAAGTCGTCTAGATACGACACACACACACTCAAATGTAATTACATCCCTTTTCATACATGCTCCCGACGTACATGGGTGCATATGTTGTGAAGTCTTTGTTCTGCTTGAAGTGTACGCGCTGTATATTTTCGTGTAACATGTTGCGATGCTTCGAATGTCGGTAGTTGTTTGCTTTATACATACTCTTGTTATTACAGTGCAGAAACTGAGAGGTGGTTTTTTATTTATTGTTTATTCCGCCAAGAATAAGTCGGAAAAATTGTTATCTAGAATCCCCTAAAGGCTTTGAAGGAATAACATTTCTTTTATACTACTTTCTGTTGTGTTCCTTCGTGTATTGTATAAGATTACTCAGTTGTTATTTAAGTTTTAAATCAATTAGTCTCTAGACTCGAAGGTGAATTTCGTAATGGATACATTTGTATTCAGAGCTCAGAATTTTCAGATCCTCGGAAGTGACCGATGTTTCAGGCATGATTTTATTTGGTTCAAGTGCTGTTAAATTTTATGTTCGATTACTCCTGTCAGTTTTATCCCTTATCGCGTACAATTTTTTGTCAAAGCAATTTTTTTAATTTAAACTAATTTAACTGAAGATAAATAGACTCTTATACAGTTTAAACGTCGGGAGTACAATACAATGAATTTATTTCGCAGATATATGTTGTACTTTGTGACATGTCAAAAGAAAAGTGACTGTGCAGTAAAAAATATTTTAAATATATTATTCATTAAAATACGTGTGGGTAGTTTTTTTTAACTTTCGGACAAGAACAAATAAATTGACTATGTGATGCTAGACCATGGATTTAAAAGAGCTCAATCAAGTGGCGATTTTAACGCAATGTCATCAGAGTTAATTAAAATATGGTAAGAATCTCTAGATTTTTCCCTACTACAAAGTTGACAATTTTCATTTATGCTCAATTTGTTAAGGCGATAGCTGGATGTGTTCCAATTGTATTTTGCTTTCAAATTGCGGTTTAATTGATGCGATTATTTTGGCTACTATTGGCTTTGTATTTACCATCTGCATCAATCCCCTTCTCATAATATAAAAATATGTAACTTGTTTTTTTTTATAAATTCAATAAAAAACGATTTTTCGACGAAAAACTCTCTGGTAAGCCGGTAGTTTATAAAATACACATGAATTATTCACATCGCATATCGTTTAATGTCTTCGGAGATTTGTCAGGCAATAAATTTCCCCTGCTTCTCGAACTTCACCGTACGCCTACTAGATTGATGGAAGCGTTGTAGGTTTTTTTTATTGCTCTCTAAGCTATTTTTAATACGTAGGATATGTGGAATTGTTTTTATATCATTTCTATATTTCGATATAATGGCAGAAACCGTATAATCCCCAGATAGGAATGGGCCATTCCAAGCTGATTTTGATTTATTTTCAAATAGGGTAAATCCTTTACTAATTAATTTGTGTTCGTATTATCGGGCCTCGAATGCAGTAATATTAACCGTCGAATTGGCAATTTATTTGTCTACCACAGAACGTTTCATTGTAGGAAATCCGTGATTACCCGCTTTTCTGAAGGAACGCTTTGATTGCTCTATTTCTATCGAGGTTATTTGAGATCATAATCTTTGATATTCACTATTCATTATGTTTTCGACACGAGATATTCCTGGTGAAAGCAAACGTTTGAATTCTTGAAATAGCAAATATCATGCTACTTAGACATGTGTAACAAACAAATTCTCTTAAAAAAAACAAATTCTCTTACTATCTAACAGAATTTTCAATAAAAAAAATTACTATTTTGTACTGCTGTCCGTGCAATTGGTATTATCTTTTTATGTAAAAAAGCGTTTTTGATTCTTTTTCTTCAATCCGAGAAGGAAGGAACTTTTTAAAACTTATATCTATTTACAAGTTTGTATTTCCGTTTATTTACTACAAATGTTTGTACAGCTTCCCATTTCAAACAAATTGCATTATGATTGATAAATTCGTTTGGCTACCACCAGGTTATATTATTTCACACAAGAATCTTTGGAGGTCAACCACAAATCACAAGAGCTGTACATTTTAAATTTGATAAAGTATAGTTGAACGGTCAAGCAATATTAACTAAAAACTATTATAATATTTATAATAAAACCCTTATATAATAATGAAAAACGGACCTTAAAATTAAACAAATTATGTCACATTCAAGCCTTGTTTATTGAGGGTCCATTACATTGTAATTAACGACATCCAAGCTCCAAGTAAACTTTATTTCTATGGAAGTAATTGCAACCTTAATATTTCCAATTAGAGTCTGTTTTTCTTTGTTTTGATCTAACATAAATTCATTAACATTTATCGGTAAACATAGCGAAGTAGGGTACAACAGATAAATAGAATGCGGTACAGTTGTTTGGACCAATTGTAGAAAAACTAGTTTACATCTTTAGACACGGACGTGTTATGGGGTTCCGTAAATGTATTGGAAAAACGGTTTTTGAGATGTTTATTAATAGATAACTGTAAAGAAAAATAACAAATGTGATACAGTTGAATGGGCTTATATTGTTATATTAATTCTGTGATATATATATATATATATATAAGCAATATCTTCCTACATATTGTACATATTTAATGTGTGTTGCTTAAAATACTTGTATTTCTATATAATATGCCAAAATAATTTTCTTAAACAAAATAAATTAAAAGCATTAATTACGTTTGCTTTGCAAAGTCGCGTGTGTGCAAAACCTTGAAGTCAGACGTTTTGTTCATTTTATATAGTATATAGCTTCTGAAAATAATATCTTTAATTTTAACAATAACATTGTAAAAATAATTAAGATTAAAACTTTAGAATTACCTTTTTTATTTACAGAATAGTTTACAGTAATATAATCCTCATTATTTATACAATATTCTATTTGAGTTAACCAGATGCATTAAGTAAAAATCACATTTCGTTTCTTAGAACGTACTTGTTCGCTAATTGTGTTAGAAAATCATAATATCAAGCTATTTATGTATGCATACCATAATTTAATGCATATAAATTGAAATTTTGAGGAGAATTATTGTGAATACACACTCTTATTTTTAATAAACAAAGCTATGGAACTCTGTTACGTAGTCCCTTCCTTACTTTCTCTTGTACATGAAGTGAAATCATTCAAACTCGTAAAATCTTACCTAAATAAAACTCTTATGATTGAATCAGATGATTGGAGTGTAGCACATACAGGTAATTACATTATGATAGTATAACAAATAAATTAAAATCATCCTTCGAAATTATGATAGGATATTTTATAGTCGGAAAATATTGTTTTCAACGTAAGTTTTATATCCGTCGTTGAAGTTAACACTGTTGAATAGTACAATAAAAGTCAAGGTATACTTATTTATTAACCTTACAATGTAAACACGTATAAATTGTTAAGAACAGCCAGTGTTGAAGTAAATTCTGTTTAGTTACCGTTTTCAAAACAAAGAGTACACGCTGGTACCAAGATAATAGCTTCGACTTAAATTTTTCATGACTTCATTTGATATCCATTTTGGTGACAACTTATGTGGGATTTTTTGTAATACCTATAAATATTCTTAAATTTATTTCAGGTAAAAAAAGTTTCAGATGGTATAGTTAATTCAAGAGGTTACTATAATTAAAGTGGTGTCACTTGGGACAACAAGATTGCTAACAAATGTAATACAGTAACGATGCGTTTGTTAGAAAGGTGCTATTATAAAGTTCTAGCTTAAAGCATATTGAATCAAACACAGAGCATAAAAAATCATAACACATTTAACATACTATAGCTTTTGTAAAATGATACTGTTACAAACATTAACAAGTAGTGCAAAAAGTATTTTATGCACATATATTCGTTTTTTTTTATAATAAATATTGCAAATCAATAACATGAATCAGATGAATCCGTCGTTATTAGTCTATAAAAATTATAAAAACATACAAAATTTGATGTCTCGTCATTTTATTTATCGAATCAATAATAATAGACAAAAGTAATTAATTACGTTTTATTATTTTTATAAAACATTTGCTTGAATTATTTTCAATTATTACAAAGTATAAAGGTAATTGAAAATATTACCGAGACATTCGAAATTTATAGTTTCAAACGAAATACCTAAATTAAGTAAGCGTTCCAAGGCTCTAATTACATTTCTCCTTTACATTTAATATTAAGTCGTAAATTTTGTTAAGAAATTCAAATATAAGAGACACTTTTATACAATTAATACTATTTATTTATCAGAACATATAAAAAAAGTTGAATTACAAATATTACTTCAATGATACGAGAATAGAAATTTTATTCGTGTAAATAAGTTAATTTTAATTTGCCTTTGAATAACATCAGTCTTTAAATATACAAAGCTCATAGATTTCATAAGTTAAGCTAAATTATTTCGAAAGATTATTACTTTTTGAATTTGTAGTATCCACATTTAAACATGTATAAATCATTAAATAATACTCGTACCTTCTAAACTCATCCAAATTTAAAATCAGTAATATAAAAGTTATAATAATATATTTAGTTTGTATATTTAATTTTATTTTATTACTAAAATAAAACATATAAAGAAAGCTGTTATTATAATATATAATATTAAACATTAAACGATTTTTATACATTATGTACATATAGGTATATATATTTTACAAAACTACCAAAATTGGCATCGCCCCCGCAACGGCTGTGTCCGACCTTGCTAATATATCTCTTGTTTTCTTTGAACAGCTGCGATCAATTGATTTTGTATGTAGGTCAATATCAATACAGAAAAGTATCTTAAATATTATTGTAGCTACAAATGTTTGCGAATTCATGTTCGTATGTTAAGCTAAACCGGTTGGACGTATTTGAATTAATTTCGGCATACAGGTAGCGTTAGTAATGTGATAGTGTAACCCGATTTGGATAAACCATCGCATTATTTAGGCTACCCATGGACCCATTTGTAATGAATATTAATTAAGTTATGGTTATAACAAAGTAGTTAATGTAATATATCTATGTGATATGACTTAATAACGGATAACATTTAACTACTGATAGTAGCAGAAGTTAAGCGTTATTTCCTATATCAGTGCTGCTATATTTTTTTCATTAAAAGAAATTATGAATGCAGCAAAAATACACCCGAACCTTTGGTTAATAAAGAAAAGGAAAACTAAAGTCGGTTTAATTATTTACAACTTTTTCTTTAAACATTTATCGTAAACAAAAATATGAAAAGGAAATAAACTCTACCTAACGGTATATATAAGTGTGTAATATTATTCGAATGTTTACTTTATTGTTATTTAGATAAATAAAGATATTTGACATACATATAAAAAATATAAGATAACATGATGCGACCAAACCAATTAAGCGCGTCTTTTTTGTGTTAAAAAAGCACTTAAACGAAGCCAAAGATGAATTAGCAATTAGCAATCAGTGAATGAATAGAACATATGTGGAGCAAAAACATCACAAGTCAAAAATAAACCTTATTAATTTTTAGCCAAGGCTTACTTTCGCTTATCAATGAAATAACAACACCACGGCGATGTCCACATCACTAAGCAATCGTGTCAAAACACACGCACCGACGATCTTTGTCCCACGATTCTCGTTTCATCCAATGCGCAAGTTTGGTGTCCTGTTTTGCCACTCGTTTGAGCAATGAAATTGGATACAACTTCATA
The DNA here is from genome assembly GCA_018231745.1 of Danaus eresimus. Taxonomy (NCBI): domain Eukaryota; kingdom Metazoa; phylum Arthropoda; class Insecta; order Lepidoptera; family Nymphalidae; genus Danaus; species Danaus eresimus. The sequence goes on from DVQP01001668.1 coordinate 6,208, forward strand.
TCCGTTTGCGCAAATATTGAAACTTACGAGATTACATTATTGGAGGTTAGTTTTATGTTTAGGTTGATTTTGGAATTTGTAACTTCAATGACTTACTATATTAGCGAGTATTATATAAGAATTCATTCTACGTACCTTTAATTTATTCTGCTTTCAACTTTTTATCTTCAACAAATACTGTTAAAAGTTAATAATCTTACAATGATACGGACATCTAAGTATAACAAACAGTGTTATATTTAAAATAAAAATATACTCAGAAAAAAATTGAAACTCAATTTTAAAACTGCCTTTATTTAGAGAAGAGTCAAATCCCTAATTTCATGAATGTCACTTTTGCAAATTTACTCCACAATGAGTGGAATGACAGCACCTAATTAGATGTATTTTTAAAGCCTTTTTTATGCGATAATACAAAGAGATTCCATTATTCTCCAGAACCTCATTAGCAGTTTAATAACGCAACTGCCCTCAATGAGCTCTTTTAAAACTGCTACTCAAGGAAGAGTTTATTGACCCTATTTCGTGGAACTGAGCTTACAATATCCAATTAAAAATAATGATTACTAAGATATCCTGTATATCTAGGTATAATGCAACTCTGTTATACTTTTATACCTTCTTGGACATAAATATAAATCTTATCAAAATGTTTTAGAGTCTGCCAAAATTCTTTTATGTTGCATTACCTATTGAAAGATATATTAATTAAATATGAACACACCACATTGTTATCACAAAGGGTTTCTTTTATTTTTCAGGAACCCTTGAAAAAGCTCTAATAAGACACTGTTCTTAGGCCCGAGTGCCTTTTCTTAATCTTATTATAGCCAATACTTCACACATCCTCAGCGGGTCAGGGTCTTTATTATACACATTTGTGTAGACAAAAAAAATACATTATCATTATATAAACCGGAAAAATGGTTACCAGAATCAATATTAACCAAACGAACTGACGGTTTGGGCGTTGTTGTTTATTATTCGTTTATTTTCGTTATTGTTACGTACAATAAACAAAAAATGTGCACTTAAATTATATTCACACAGCTTCACCCACAAAAGTCACAAATTTAATCTACGTACAGCATAACATTTGAAACCCCCGATGCATACTTTCGAAAATGTAGTAAAATAGAACTCTCCTAAAGTAACTTTAACGCTTATGTTAAAATAATGTTTCCCTGTCTACCTGAATAATTTTCGTTTATTGAATCCGCACAGACCGAGGCTCAGCTGTTTTCATTAAACGTGTTAAAACAATCTTGGAAACATGGCTTAATAAATAAATAGTATCTTGACGGGATCACCTGTCCTGTGGAAAATTGTCAATAAAACTTAATTGGCTCACAAAAAACATCTGTGCTATAAGAATAATAATACTAAATATATTTTGGAAAACATATAACTTGAGTTTAATGCAATTTTATTAGAGACGAAAATAATTTTTCTCACGAGTAAATGAATTCTTTAATTTTAAAGACATTGTAAATTTCGAGCTTTCATTTTTGCTGTGAGCCAGCAGATATGGGACGGTTTTGTTTGATAAATTATTACTTCAAGGGTGACTCATACTGTTGTATAGCTGGGAGATATAAGAATATTACGACCTTGAAAAAAAATCTGCATTTATAGAGTTAAATATTTATTTTCCAAGTCCAAAAAAAGTTCTTTTAATTGAGCTGTTGAGTTTTGAAAGAAACAAAATTTTCTTTGATTAACATTTAGTAATATAAAATAGAAAAAAATATATATTTTTTCATGTTAAGTAAACAGATCTGTGGGACCAGTCTATGAACAATGTTTTCATAAAATCAAAGATGAATGAACATGACTTCTAAATAAAAAAAAAATACAAAAATCTTTCATACAGTATTGAATTCGCATCAAATAAACTCAATTATTGAAAATCAAACTGTTTTTTTTTTTATTTAACATTAATCTTTCATATCACTTACTAAATTACGACTTCCATCAAGGTATGAAGTATCAGTAATAATTCTATTGTCGTAGTTTTGATTAATTCTCATTCATCTACAAGAGAATTGAGTTAAAACTGCATAAAATTTGCAATAAACTGAATTAGTGTTGGATCGAGTTATGAAACAGCTATTATAAAGTATGAGACAACAAGCACACGAGTTTTCAAACTCGGTATTCATAGTTACTTGTTCATGGTAGACTATTGACTGATGAATATTTGAGTCATTTAACATCGGGCTACACCGTCTGCTTTCAATTCATTTGATGTACATTTTTTATTACTTGAATCAAAATTTTATAGACATCTCTACTCAATAATTATTAGTATTTTATTAATGTTTTAAACGATGTTATTAAATCCTCGTTTTAAAAAACATTTTGTATTATAATTATGAATGTTTATTATTTCATTTTTCAGCGGTTTCACTTAGTCCTTTTTATATAAAGAAATATAATATAATTAATGTGATAGAAAATTTATGGTAGCTAGTTTCGTTTGTTACTAAAATTCATATCCACTTTATACTTTAGTTGTAAAGGCCGATCCGAATTTCAAGCACGTGAAGCTGCAAAACTATACAATTCTTTAGTGCCTTTATCTTTTACGTAGTTTGAAAAATATACATTGATTTAATATTCAGACACGGTACGAAATACTTGACAGGAATAAAAGTGGTAATCGTACCATCTAAGCACGTGTTACTTTCGACCCCTGCGCTATTGGGTCGACATTTTCAGGTCCTTGTATTATGAATTCTTAAGTTTATCATATTTCTAACAATCTGATCCTATCGGTTGTGACCCTTGATTGGATGTGTATATATTTATTATTATTATATCGCAGCATTTGTAAAGAATGAAAAGAAAATTGTCTCAGAGAAAAATTATAGTGTCGGAAAACTCAAAAAATTTCTATAACAAAAAAATAAATGATACTGACCAAGTGTCCAAATACATTTGCTTAAAGAAAACAATATATTTACGTGATAGTCAATTAGTACAAAAAGTAATTAACTGTAAATAAAGAATACTGCCTATTAGAAAATTCTATATGGTTCCAAATAAGAGTCTTTTATTAAAAAATCAGTTTGGTGATTTGTCATGTTTCTGTTGAAAACAAACGTCGTCAAGTTAAACGCTCGACGGAACCATCTGTTAACACACGGCCACAAACAAAAACAATTAAACATATGTAAACAGTCCTTTTCACAAACAACGATTATCATTACGTGAACACAACACGTATGATCATGACTGTCCTATGTCGTTGTCGGTAAATATTTACAAGCGTCTTTTCTAACATGATTTAATTCCTTCTACATTAACATCCTTACACTATGTGTAACCTAAAAAATATTTTACATAATTTTAAGCTTTATCACCACAGGAAAAGTTTTTAAATTCTATTTTAAACCAGGTAAATTTTAACAACCTACATAACTTCTTCAATGTACACAAAATGTTGTTTCAAACGTACATTACATACAACATTTTGCGGACTACATAAAAAATATAACTAACAATTTTTAGCATTTAATAATTTATTTATTATGTGAAATATTACTATGAAATTTTAATTGTACGTGAAATAATAAATGATCAAGAAATGCTCGTACTATAAAACTGGCTATAAGCAAACAATCCATTAAAGTCATTAACAAAGTTATGAGTAGGTATAACATTGGACGACTTGCTTGGAATTATTAAGAGGATGCAGAGCTTTCAACCTGCAGAGAAACCTTCATATGACAAGCTGGTAATTAGATATTCTAATAAATTAATGTATAGAGTATACAGCTCACTTTCTTATTACGAAAATGAAACATCATTCTCAATTAATATCTTATTAAATAACACTTTATTATACATAAAACGTACGTTTTTAACGAATAATGTATCATTCGATGTTTTTGTCTCAAATTTCATCTAATAATTACAATATTTTTTTATGTTGCTGTCTCTTTAAAAATCTTTATTGGCACGGTTCTCAATATTAGCATCTATTTGTTCAGTTGTTGGCACACAACTAGACCGAAATTGGAAATTGAAAGAGGCGAGTTAGGTATTTTCTTTTGTTTTCTTGCAATAAATATTTCAAAAGTAGATATTATTTAGTAATTTTTCCCCGCGACTTCTTGCGCCTGGATTGTTTGTTTATATTTCATTTTACCTTCTTTCATCGCTTATATTGATAATTGGGAGATTATTTATAAAAAAATCGAGTATCCAAATTAAATCAAAATTGAAACAAGAAAAATCCACGAATTCAGCATCTCTAGATAAAATATATTATTCTCTTCCCTACTTATAATTTAATTAATATTAATTTATATTTTACATTGTTTTATTAATATTTTTTTATTTGGGATTGATTTAATAAAAACATTATAAGCAACGCACCCACGCCGCTTTTCGTGTTTTCGGAATATCGGAATATTTTGAGCCTTTAGCTTTCAATCCATTTATATTAATTTTCTAATCCATTAAAATATCTTAATGCATTTAAAAATAATTTTGAGTAACCTCTACTTTCTTTAATTAAGATAATTTGTACGTATGTCGTTATCATGAAATTGTGTTTCTAATCAACAACTTAGTTTAACTTTTCTGAAATGTGTTACAGACGGATTGCCTTATTATTATTTCTTCTATCTTTAAATACAATCAGATCCCAAATAAAACAATTATTTACAATAAAATTGTTATAATAAAGATCAGTATTAAATGAATTATACATATGGTCAAACGTTTGAAGTTTTAAAAACTTCTTAAACTAGAATAATATACAGAAAACACGGCATAACTTGCTCTAATTTTCTTCTTTCTCACTTGCTATTAACATCTGTGCCAATGTTCTTAGTCTCATAATGTTTAAATAATTTTATTATTAACAAGATAAATACATTCCTTTTGTTTGAATTTTCCTTCTATAAGCTTAATAATCTAATAACTGAGATAATACAATAGCTAAACCACTGACCGTTGTGAAATAACTCAAAATATATCGGAATGGCAAACTATATGTATATGTGTTTTTTGTAATGTGTATTGCTCTTAGCCCTGCGGCTTTTACAACGTCACTGGGAGAGCGAGCCAGTGTTGAGATCGGCAATAGAGTAGAGCGAGGTTCGTTCTGTCTGTTAAATTAAAATAAAAAAATATCAATGGCTAAAGAGTTATAAATACTAGTATAAAACAATTTTTTGTTTCTCACATTTACAAGAATTATATAACTAGAGCTAATATTCTTCATTCTTTGTAATTTTCCTAAAAAATAGTGTGCATTAAATAAAACTTGCGTGAAAGTTTAACAGACCTCCAATCATATATTTTGAGATATATAATATAAATAAGATCTCATCAAAACATCTTGTTAAAGTAAACAACATTATGATATGCACCTTTAAGCAGTATCTTAAAGTGTTGTGCTTTTTCACTTGTAACAAAATCGATTTCCTAGAAAACGCGCTTGGAAAACTGTGATAATAATGCTTCAGCATATAAAAGACGGGAACACTGTTTACGACATCGATATTAAAGATATTAGACTGAATATGTTATAATAAATATAACAGACTGAGACTTATAGACTTTTATATAAAGATGATCTTTCAAACTGCTCTTAATGTTAGCCCCCGAAGCAAAATGTGGGATATTACAAGTTTGACGTCGATTCCTCTGTGTGTGTATTGCATATGTGTGTATCCGTCTGATAAATCACAGCTCTCAAACGGATAGAGCAATTTCGATGCGGTAATTTGGAAGCCAATTTTCTTGCGGTGATTTTTAGTTTCGGTTGGTTAATGTTGAACTGGTAGTGGAAAAGATTTTTGTCAAAATTATATAACACATCATTGTTTACGATCACTCAATTATGTGCCGCTCCCGTGACGGTATAATCTTTAAATTTCAATGAATTTCAATGAATATTTGTTTATTTAATAAAATCTTCAGCTATTAGTACAAACTGAATAGCTGCTGTATACAATTCTTCAAGTCGGCAGGTAGAAATATAGACAAAGGGGGTAAACGTGTTTTCATTGTCATAGTCTATTAAAACTTGTCTTAAATACACCTAAACTAATAAGATTAGACAGTGCGAACGAATATTTACCTACTCTCAAGTTCTTTTTACATAATAAACTGATTTTTTTTTCACAATAAAAGACAATCGCTCACAAAGTGGCATCGTCGTAAAACAATCATGAATGAATTTCATAAAATCCTTGCAATACTCATAAATAATAGAATGATAGTAATATAAAATAAAAAATTAGCAAACTTTAAATCGTTAACTGTCTTCTCCTACACTTAATAAGCATTTACAAGTTGATAAATTTGATAGTACATATAACATATCTGGTTCTGAAAGCTCTCGATTATTCATAATATTTTCAAACATAAATTACGAACTGGTGTCACACAAAGGATAAATAGTATTTTAGCTTGAACAAAGCATATACCGGTATAATAACATCTAAGAGATGGCTGAGGACATAAACACGGACAGTTCCACTGAGTAATAACCTCTATTTGTTTCAGGTAATCACCAAAGTGAGTCGTACGCAGATGGCGTATGGAAATGATCATTAATTCTATTTCTGGGTACATTTATTTTGTCTGGACAAGTTGGCGTTAAGCCCACTGTATCTTATAAATTATCAATTTATCTCCACAAGCTGTGAACAAAAATTTTGATTAAAAAATTGCTTTCAAGTAAATATCTCTAGACAGATATTGTGCTTTTTGGATGTTGTTAATTAAAAAGTAAAAAATATAGTCTATACAGCAGCTGTTTTTTTGTTTTTATAAACAACTCAATAAAATGGTCTTAAAATCTACATAAGCTTTCGTGGCACATTTATATTCATCAAAATTGTGTCTGAACGCCAATGACACAATTAAACGTATTAAAAAAACTTATTTCATCACAAAGAAAAATGTCACAAACGGCCACTACTGTTTTTACGCTACCCGTCTCTTAAAAATATATATAATTTAAAATTTCTTTTCTCTTAACGAGAAAACATCGTTATATATAAATAAAAGTTACTCAAAAAGGTTCGCGAGGAAACGAAATACCACAATGGCTGTAGAAATGCCTCGCGGATAATGCAACTTAACAATAAAAATAAGAAAAAAGTTAAACAAAATTCCAAGCTAAAAATGTTTTTTCCCTTTCAAACGTCTAGTTCGAAATTCTCGCAATGAAATTTTACATGACGCCGGGGAATTTTTCTACTCGCGTAATATTTACATTTTGGGCACAATAGAGTCTCTATATAAAAGGCTATGTTTTATCATAAACCATGATGACACCATCCGTACCCATCGAATGTGGGGAGGTATGGCGCGTACCCACATATAAATATTGAAGCTTAATTCTACAAAACGATTCTCAATTCATTTAAGAAAATTTGCTCGCATTTCGTATACATAAGAATTGCACATTCGGAGCAGGGATTTACAAATATTATGAACATAATCGTTACATACAACTTTCCTTGTTTCGGAAATCAAAAATTGACAATTGACAAACAAAGACCCAAAACAGAAGGTTCTTGAAAACTGTGATTATCTTTAACCTTTTTAAAAATTAATGAATGTCACACCTACAATAATAAGTCAGTATGCTGTAGACTTTCTATTTCATAAAACATAAGAAAATTTTTGAAAAATATAGATTACAGAAAATATATTCAAATTCATTTTCCAAAGTCATAAATGAATTAGAAACTCGTAATTATAATTAAGTCAAAATCAAATAATAACTTCATAACAACTTCGAAGACTCGTTCCGTTCCTTATTTTTATAACGGAAGCAAAACCCTAATATTGAGAGAAGGAATAAAGGGAAATATTCTAATATATTCCCTTACAAAATCTGATGGTTTTCATATTGTCGTTTATCTTGGAATGTCCCATTACCTTATTATAAGTGGTTTAGCAAATTCAACAGCGTTATATAAACAGCGGTGTTTATTTAGGTCAATGGTGTACATTTAGGACGTTTTTATATCGAAAAGGCTAATGCTGAGAGCTTTGTCAAGGACTGTATGTGTTTTAGAATTTGAAATTGTTATTATTATTATTTTTTTAATAATATGGAGAATTTAAAAATCAAGACGGACATCACCTTCGGCGATGAAGGTAACGGAATGGAAGAAGAACAAGACATTGCAGTAATCCTTTTTAAAGAATCATTTATGACAAAACATTCATATGTTCCGATAGAATGAACAGTTTTTTAAACTATTTGAACTATAATGTTGAACAAATTGAAATTAAATGTCTATAATTATTACAATGTTCTCATATATGTTACGCGATTCAAATTGTATTCAAGCCTTAAATTATGAAGTGGCTGGTACTTTGAGGACAGTACCCTTACTAATAAATATATATGAAAAAGTGCTTTTTATTCGAAATTAACTATTCTACACTATTAATTTCTACTTATTTTCTATATATCTATTACATTTAGTCTGATAGAAAAGAAAATGATATTATA